>SZWC01009904.1:0-33716 GCA_023375785.1 Penium margaritaceum
TTTAGTTTTCATTCGTTTATGTATACGGAATTCCTCTTTCCTATCATTTCGATTATTATTGCTTTATTCATTATGTATACTATGTAACCCATTGCACTCTTGTGTGCAACTTTCCACTTGTTTTATTTTTTAACCCCCTGATCGAAACCGACTGAGGCAATGGGGCTACCTCAGCACAAAAGAAGCGCGTGAGTTGAACCCGGCCCCCCAAGTTTGTAATTCAGGGAGGAGGGTAGAGATCGGGATGTTTCCATCACAGAGTGAAGCGGGAGCTTAGGGACAGTCGAAATTCTTTGTTGTGGAGAAGAAAATTGGAGATGAGGGCCGAGGCAAAGTCGTCTTCGATCGACTTGAGTTTTGCACGTGTGCGTCTAGAGTTTTTCGTAGAGAGTAGAGTGCACACAAGCCATATCTGTTTTTTTAAGGCTGTTACGAAAGTAGCGACGATCTTCGCTGAGGGAGAGGTTGTTGGGTCTACCCAGCGTTCTTGCCATATGAGGTGAAACAGGGTGGCTCGGAAGATGAACCATGTAGCATTGAAGACTTTGGGTTGTAGCGATCCCAGAAGTAGTACCGGGATCGTAAGGGGGAGGTTCGGGACAAGAGTGCAGAAGAAGGTCTCCATCCGTTGTCGAAGAGTGTGTAGGCGACGACGGAGGAGGAAGCAATATTCCATCGTTTCCTCTTCTCCACAAAAGGGGAATTCGCTCGTTCCATTGCGGCGGTGACGGGTGCCGCTGGCGACTGGTATAGAGCGAAATAGGATCTTGGTTTGCACGTCTTTGGGACAAAGATCTACGGGAAGAAAGTAGTGTTCTGCCTCACTAGAGCGCAGTCAAACTCGGTGCCAGGGAATTTGTCGATGCAGTTTGACTCATAGGATGGAGTGAGTTTATGTCGTTGAAGGAGGCGGTGGTACACTGTGGTCAATGGTAGAAGTCTGTATGCGAATCTATATGATGGGATTGTGGGGCGATCGGGTAATCCTATCATTCGATCCTCGGAAGAGATGTACACTGGAGTGAGCTAGAAAACCTAGGCAGCAGGTTGGGGCAGCGGCGTTGTTGATGCAGCATGCAGACTTCCACGCTCGTTGCTTAAGTCTGCTGCCCCCTCAGTCTGTCGCTCTAGAATCTAAGTCTTGAAGCTCTGGGTTTGTTACTCAGAAACGCGTGCGCCATTGTTAGCGCCAGAAAGCAGCTGAAAACTGAAAGTGACTGATTAGGAATGAAGAATGAGCAACAATGGGAGACCCCTCCAAGTTCTAGCCCCCCCCCACTAGTGTAGAACTTGTTACTTAGCTAACTAGCCAATCAGAAAATAGTCCTAGACCTATTTTCTGGCGGACAAATTGACATTGGGGCCCGGGTTCTAATGTAGTCCCAACGGGAGGACCCGCATTGCCGGGTCCATCAGCGCCGTAGCATGTGTTCAGGCGGCGGTCAACGAAAAAGCCCGTATGTTGCCGGCGCGATACGAGATAGCCGGCCTGCGACCGGGCTGGCCATCTCAGGTGATTTCTTGCCAGTCTAATGCGCCGGGAAAGGGATTCGACAATTTCGTGAAAGTCTAAACCGTGTGGTATGGAAGGATAACATCGTTGGAACCTGTTCTGTTGACACGTTTTTTCATTTCTGACTGTGTTTCTTACTGAACAAGTCCAATTTGGTTCGTTGAATTATTTGTTACTTACCGACTGTCATGGGCGAACGCTGGCCGTCCATGTTTCCGACGGGCCCTGAGCTTGTCGAAGTTGGCCGACGAGGCCCTCTGGTTGGTCAGATCGGCCGGCAGGGCCAAAGGGCTGGTCAGATGTTGAAACGGGCCCCTGTATCTAACCGCGCAACCAACCAGGGCTCCGAGGTCGAACTGCCCTTTTCTGGAAGGCAGGTTTTTCTCGGTGAGCCCTGCCAGACGCTCGACAGCCCAAAACCCGGGTGTCGTCCGTTTTGCCTGAAAATTGGACCATACCATAATACCGAAGTTGCGAACGCAATCGTGCGGTAAGAATCGCCTAGAAAAATAGCAGCAAGGGGTTATGGCTGCCCGAACCCTGGCAATGCCTACGACAGTCAACGATGCCAAACAGGGCCATAAAGCAGGAGACATGGACCCTAGGCACCGCATGATGCTGCAGACGCAATGCCACAGTCAGACACAGCGCTAGGTGCATGCAGACAGCATCTGCAGTGCCAGTGACCCTCGGCGGCCCGACCGCCAAGGAGGCCTGCCGATGGAGCTGAGCGCATCGCCAGAGTGAGGAGGCTCCAGCCGAGAGGACACAATAGAGTACAATGAGAGATGCACAAAAACCAACACTCCCCCATGACTCACAGGCGTAGTGCACATGTGCGGGTAGGGACACATTCAACGACCAGACTCCCCCAGGCCAAGCAGAAACGCAAGCAGGGACAGAGAGATTCACTCACGGACGCATGCCGACTGAACTCACAGCCTTCTTGAACGAGTCGCGCTTCAGTGCCTTGGTCAAGAAGTCAGCGAACTGCCGTGCTGTCTCAACCCACACAAAGCTGATGCTGTCGTCATGCAACAAGGAAAGCACATAGTGATACTCAACGTTGATGTGCTTTGTGCGTGTGTGATGCACGCCGTCATTGTCGGCGATGGCCATGGCACTCTCATTGTCACAATGCAACGTGATGGATACGACAGACTGACGCAACTCGGACAACAGACGACGCAACCACACACTCTCACATGCGCCTGAGCCAAGAGCAACGTACTCAGCCTCAGCAGTGCTGCGTGCAACGCACCCCTGCTTGCCACTGCGCCAGGACACAATTGTGCCGCCAATCAGAAAGATCCAGCCTGTGTGACTCTTACCGTCTAGACCGCCGGCCCAGTCATTGTCGGTGTAGCCCACCGCAACAACAGACGGCTGACGGCGGAACATGAGACCTCGTCGAGGAGTCGAGACGACATAGCGCAGTACTCGGATCGCGGCTTCGTTGTGGAGGTGACGCGGCTCCTTAGAAAACTGGGCCAGGAGGTTTATGGCGAACGTGATGTCTGGGCGCGTCGTCGTCGCCAAGAACATCGGTGACCCGATGACTCGTAGGTACGTGGTCACGTCAACTGGCTCCCCCACAACTGCTGGGTCAGAACTCTTTAGCTTCACCTGACCATCGGGTGACATGGGTGAGGATGCGCTCGGCACGAGTGGCAGGTCCTCCGCAAAGCGGGTGGACAGCGTCTGCACATAGGCGGCCTGGTGGATGTGCAAGGCGCCCTGGGAGTGATCATGCTCGAACTCCATGCCCAGGAAGACTCTGGCAGATCCGAGATCCTTCATCTGGTAGGCGGCGTGCGGCAAGTCCTTGTCACGATGGATGACAGCCGTGTCTAGCGACGCAATGAGGAGATCGTCGACGTAAACCAGAACAGCGGCGAAAGCCTAGCCTCGCGGACTAACAAACAGTGCGGGGTCAACGGTGTTGCGCTGGAGCCCGCCACGAGGGAGCGTGCTGCTGATTTCCTGGTTCCAGTACAGAGGCAACTGCTTCAGGCCATACATGGCCTTACGTAGTCGCCAGACTCTCCCAGTTCCATCGTCGAATCTTGGGGACTACACCATATAGAGCTCCTCACCCTCCAGTGAACCATGGAGAAAGGCGTTACTCACATCCATTTGATGCAGCTCCTACTGATGCTGGGCGACCAGGCTGAAGAGCGCCCGCCTAGTGAAGAACCGGCCAACTGGAGCAAAGATCTGGTCGTCGTCGACCCCATGAATCTGTACAAACCCCTTGGCTGTAAGGCGGGCCTTGTACTTGTCCAAGGACCCGTCGGGCTTCCACTTGCGCCGAAAGACCCACTTGGCGCCGATGGCCTTCCGACCTGGAGAAAGCTCGACGAGGTCGTACACATGGTGCTCTCGGATAGCGGCGAGCTCATCGGTGCAGGCAGCATCCCAGTGTACAGCCTCAGGAGAGGCTCGTGCCTCACACAGGGTGGCTGGATCCTCCGGGCGTGCTGTGGAGTGGACTGAGAGAGTGTGTGTATTTCGAGCCCTAGGTGGGATGCGCACAAGTGCAGCCACGACACCGTGCCGATCCTCGTGATGAAGCATGACGTAGCCCAGTACGGAGCCCGGGTGAAGGTCTGCAATGATGGCCGAGGTGGTCAAGCCGAGGGCCTTGGTGCCAGGGTCCCCACTCACGACCGTGGGAGTGGAGGAGACACGTGGGGCCACGGGGGGTCAAGGCGCCACGGAGCGCGGTGCGACGGTCTGCGTGCTCACCGACGGTCTGGGTCGGAGATTGCCGCCTGGACCACGTGTGTAGCGTGGCAGGGCAGGCGATGGCACTAAGTCCGACGGGCCAATGGAGGTGGACGGGGTTGCTGGCCTGGAGGGACCGACAGATGCAACTGGGGCTGCTGGCCCGGAGATGCCAGCGGGCGCGACTGGAGCTGCTGGCCCGTAGGGGCCAGCAGATGCAACTGGCGCTGACGGTCCATCAGGACCAGCGGACGCGACTAGGGCTGCCGGCTCAGAGAGACCAGTGTACACGACTGGGGCTCCCGGCCCGGACGGACCAGCGGACGCGACTGGGGCAGCTGGTCCGGAGGGACCAGCAGAGGCGACTGGGGCTGTCGGATCAGAGGGACTAGTGGACACGACTGGGGCTGCTGGTCCGGAGGGACCAGTAGACACGACTGGGGCTGCTGGCCTGGAGGGACCAGGGGACGCGACTGGGGCTGCCGGCTCAGAGGGACCAATGTACACGACTAGGGCTGCCGGCCCAGAGGGACCAGTAGACGCGACTGGGGCTACTGGCCCGGAGGGACCAGCGGATGCGACTGGGACTGCCGGCTCAGAGGGACCAGTGTACACAACTGGGGCTGCCAGCCCGGAGGGACCAGCTGACGCGACTGGGACTGCTGGTCCGGAAGGACCAGCAGAGGCGACTAGGGCTGTCAGCTCAGAGGGACTAAGGGGTGTGTCACTCGGAAGCGACAGGATGGAGGACGGACTCACCACTCTCCCACGTGACGGGAAAGAAACGGAAGAGCCGGAGTGAATGAGGTCGTGAGGAAACAGGTCCTTGAAGAAGAGGGCATCCCAGGACTCGCCAATGCAGTGCCGGGAGGGATCCTAGAAGCGCCAGGCCTTGGACTGATGAGAGACACGGAGGACGGTGTAGGGACGTCCGCGGGGGGCGAGCTTGCCGTCTTGCTGCGGGGCGGGCAGCCACACAATGGCCACGTAGTCCCAGACGCGAGTCGAGCAGAGGTCAGCTCGCTGACCGCACCAGTGCTGGTACGGCGTGGACTGGCGGGGAAGGGGACCGTGGGGAATCCGGTTCCAGACCCAGGTCATGTAAGCCATGGCTTCAAAATAGAAGTCATTGGAGAGACCGGACTCGACCCGCATGGTGCGGACGGCGTCGGCCATGGTACAGTTCCACCGTTCGGAGACACCGTTCTGGACGGGCATGTAGGGCGCGGATGTCTCATGGTGGATCCCGCGGGAGGCGAGAAAGGTCGTGGCCTCACCCATGTACTCACCACCGCGATCAGAGTGAAAGCGGCGAAGAGAGCGGCCACACTCGCGCTCCGTGAAGACAAGCCAGTCCTGGATGGCTCGGGCGACATTGCTCTTCTGCCGAAGGCAGAAGACCCAGCGGTAGCGAGAATAGTTGTCAGTGAGTGTGAGGACATAGCGGCTGTGCTCGCCGACGGACTTGGTGGGGAGAGGATCCATGACGCCGGAATGGACAAGGTCGAGAAGGGCGGACGCACGGGAGGAAGACAAAGGGTACGTGGACCGGTTCATTTTTCCTTGAGTGCAATCGATGCACTCAGTGGGGCACAGGAGGGGGAAAGTCTCTGGTAAAGGTCCTTGGCCGGCTGGGTGCGGAGGATGCTGTCTACGGCGGCAGAGTGGACGTGGTAGAGGCGGCGATGCAAAAGGCGAGTGTGCTGAGGAGAAAGCGTACTAGTGACAAATACATGGCCTGTGGCGACCGACGGGGAGGAGACGGAAGGAGAGGAGGAGAGGCAAGGTACATGCGACATGTTGCCATGGGCGGTGGCGTGTAGTACGACAGACCAGATGGACGCAACGACATAGTGCCAACACCAAGCGAGTGCACAACGTCCATGCTCATGCGGTCAAGGACAGTGACGGACAGGAGGCTGAGCTCGAGACCAGGGACGAAGAGGACATCGCTCAGAAAAACGTCACCGGAAGGACCACGAACTCCACGGACAGGCAACGCCTGTATGGAGCCTGTCCAGACACCGGAGACATCGCCAACAGGACCGGAGCATACTAAAGTCATCACGAGATGCCGTTATGTGATGCGTGGCCCCGGAGTCGATGATCCAGGTCTCGGCAGAGTCCTGGACCGGGGTCTCCAGATTGCTAGCGGTCACATGGCAGCAAGCAAGGGACGCGGACGCGGTGGAAGGAGGCGCGAACCGAGACTGCCAATCGTCAAGCCATGCAACGTCGTCATGGGAAGGGGTAGCGGAGGCCATGGGAGACGATGAGACAGAAGAGGAAACGGGACACGACCGTAGTTTAGTCTCAGTCAAGCAGGGCTGGGCAGGAGAGTAGGAAGTGGTGCAACTCGCAATTCCCTAGGGAGGAGGGTGAGGCAGGTCGAGCTGGAGCGCGATGAACTGCTCAAACTGACGCTCATGGGAGGACAACCCGGGAGTGTAGACGGAGTGTGGGGTGATGGTGCCGGAGCCCGGGTAGAAGGAGGACTGTGCCGGCGCCGACTGCTACGGCGCTGGTGTCGACTGGACTGGCAAAACAACCGGAGTGGTGGAGCTGCTGGATGAGGCCGAAGTGTCAGATTCGGTGACAGCTACGGTGGCAGAGGCGAGACGGCGCTCCCGTTGGCGACGCATGGTGGCGATGACGCACGCCTTCGCCGTTGGTAGAGGGCACGTGTACCACCCGTGCCCGGGCTGGTCACAGTTGTGGCGGACCGAGCCTCCAGCGCTTGACCCGGTCGACGGTCCCTATTACTGCTGTTACTGACGCTTGCCTTTCTTGTTCCGGCGCTTCTTCTTCCCTGACGACGATGAGGTAGCTGCGACGGGGGAGGTGACGGCCACAGAGGAAACGGCAGGGGAGGCGAGAGCCTCCATGCGCTGGAGGCGGGACTCCAAACGAGCTTTCTCAATCCGGAGGAAGATCCCGTATACCCAGGGCATGAGGGTACCCTGGGCCGCCATGGTGGAGAGGACGTCGTGAGAGTAATGGACGAAGAAGTCCGCGTATGCGTTGGTAGCACCGCGCTTGATGGTGAGGAGCGCGGCCAGAGGGGGTGGGGCAGAGGTCCCGAAGCGACGAAGGATGTCCTCTGCCCGCTGCCAGTAGGAGGTGGCTGTCTCGGTCTCCTACATGTGTAGGGAGTTGAACTCCCGCAGCAGGCGGCTGGTCACAGCCTCGCTGGACGGGCGATGGGGACAAGTGAGGACGTGCCACGCGGCTGCAGGGTGTAGTATGCCCACAGGCCCTCACCATACGCCTATATCCGAAAGCTGAGCTCCCAACTCCGGAACTACTCGCCGGCTTGAAGCGACGGCGGCGGCGTCTCAAAGTCCTTTTGCCTGCGGCCGGCACCCAGAGAGGGGCCAAGGATGGAGGTCAGTGTCTGCCGTTAGCGCAGAGTCTGCTGCTGCACTAGGTAGTGCATGGCAGCAGACACAGCTGGGTTGGCGTGCCCTGGAGGGATGAAGGATGGCGGCGTACTAGTGACAGTCTGAGAGACCAATGGCTGCAGTGCTGCAAGCTGTTGCGTGAGGGTGGGGAGTTGTTGCTGAAGAGCAGCGAGGGGGTCAGGGTTGTCGCCAACGACGCCAGAGGGCTACTGCCGCTGCTGGTGCTTCTCCTGCTGTGGCTGCGGCTGCTGTTGCGGCTGCGGCTGCTGCTGCTGTTGCGGCTGCTGCTGCTGTTGCGGCAGCAACTTCTGCTGCTGTGGGCTGTTGTGGCTGCTGCAGTAGCAAAGGCAGCTACTGCAGCCGCGGTTGCAAAGCTTGTGGGGTAGGGGATTTTTTTCTCTTACGTTTTTTTTTCTCTTCTCTCGTCTGTCACAACAGGCAACTGCCCACTATTAGCTACGAGCAGCGGGCTGCTGCTCGCTGGCAGCGCGCTGCTGCTCACTGGCAACGAGCTGCTGCTCGCTGGCAGTAGCGCGCTGTTGCTCGCTGCTCGCTCGCTGTGGGCAGCGAGCAGCAGCAACCGCTGCTGGCTGCTGCCGGTAACTGCTCGCTGCTGCTGCTGCAGCAGCTGGCTGCTGCTGCAGCTCTCTACTACGGCTGCTATAGCTTGCTGCTGCTGCTGCACGCTGTTGCAGCTACTGCTTGCTGTCGCTACTGCTCGCTACTGCTGCGGGTTGCTGCTGCGGGCTGCTGCTACAGGCTGTTGCTGCTGTGAGCTGCTCCTACAGGTTGCTGCGAGCTACTGCTTTTGCCTGCTGCTGGTGCTACACGTAGCTGCTGTTGGCTGCTACTGCCACTACTCGTTGCCGTTGCCTGCGGCTTCCGCTATTACAATCTGCTGCTGCTGTGTGCTGGTGCCAGTCACTGCACCTGGGTGACGTTGTAGCGTGCATCGTCGCCCGCAGGTATCGGACGCGGCCTGCCGTTCACCTCCTCGCGTCACGCGTGGGGGTCAGCGCTGCCTAAAAAAATTTGGCAGCATTTCCCCAGGCCCAGTGGCCGTGGGAAAAAATCTGACGCCGCCACCAGGTGGGTTAATGCTGCCAGAAAAAATCCGGTAGCATTTCCCTTACACTGGCGCGTATGGAGGTCCACCGGCGTTGTCTGGCATCTATACGCCAGTCTTCTGCTGCTGCTGCTATGCTCTAGCTCTGATACCAAGCTAGAAAACCTAGGCAGCAGGTTGGGGCAGCGGCATTTTTTATGCAGCGTGCAGGCTTCTATGCTCGTTGCTTAAGTCTGCTGCCCCCTCAGTTTGCTGCTCTAGAGTCTAAGTCTGGAAGCTCTGGGTTTGTTACTCAGAAATGCGTGCGCCAGTGTTAGCGCCAGAAAGCAGCTGAAAACTGAAAGTGACTGATTAGGAATGAAGAATGAGCAACAATGGGAGACCCCTCCAAGTTCTAGCTCCTCTCCACTAGTGTAGAACTTGTTACTCAGCTAACCAGCCAATCAGAAAATAGTCCTAGACCTATTTTCTGGCAGGCAGGGTTTTNTGCTGCTCTAGAGTCTAAGTCTGGAAGCTCTGGGTTTGTTACTCAGAAATGCGTGCGCCAGTGTTAGCGCCAGAAAGCAGCTGAAAACTGAAAGTGACTGATTAGGAATGAAGAATGAGCAACAATGGGAGACCCCTCCAAGTTCTAGCTCCTCTCCACTAGTGTAGAACTTGTTACTCAGCTAACCAGCCAATCAGAAAATAGTCCTAGACCTATTTTCTGGCAGGCAGGGTTTTCTCGGTGAGCCCTGCCAGACACCCGACAACCCAAAACTCGGGCGTCGTCCGTTTCACCTGAAAACTGGTCCATACCATAATATCAACACTGCGAACGCAGTCGTGCAATCAGAATCAGCTAGAAAAATAACAACAAGGAGTTATGGCTGCCCGAACCTAGGCAGTGCCTACGACAGTCAACGATGCCAAAGAGGGCCATACAGCAGGAGACATGGACCCTAGGTACCGCATGATGTTGCAGACGTCATGCCACAGCCAATCACAGCGCTAGGTGCATGCAGACAACATCTGTAATGGCAGTGACCGCCAGCGGCCCGACCGCCGAGGAGGCCTGCCGATGGAGTTGAGCGCATTGCCAAAGGGAGGAGGCTCGAGTGAGGGGTGAGTGGGCCTCAGCGTGCGTCGGCTCCATCGAGTGATACTCCAACGGCGTCAAGTCTCGTCGTCAGTCATATGCACGCTGATGTACACAAGCTGGGAGGACACAACAGAGTACAATGAGAGATGAACGGAAACCAATAGAGTGTGCTGTTGGGCCGCTAACCAGGATGGAGGTGGGCGAGTGAAAAGGTCCCCTAGGATGATCCCCTTGGAAAGAAGCCATCGTTCTTGCCTCTCTAGTCTGAATGGACGTCCTATGTCTTTCAAGATGTGCCTGTTGAAGGCAACATACTCTTGAGAGAGTTCCTCAAAGATTGCTCGTGGGGGCTGGAGCGTCAGGTTTGATGTTATAAAGTGCTTGAAAGCAGAGAGCCATTTGGCGTGGATATTGGGGAGTTTGAGTTGTAGTATGAAGGGATGTGAAAGGAAGAAGTGACCCTATTTAGGGAGGTCTTGGGAGAAGAGGAGTGTGCTTCCATTGCGCCTCTCCAGGCTGAAGAAAGGAGTAAATCCATTTGGCAGCTTGTGCTTCGATTAAGACAGTGGGCCATTTAATGCCTAGACCTCCTTTTGAGGTGGGGCAGACTGCAGATGGTAGCGAGTAAAGCTTCAGTCCTCTACCATCGCCTTCTTTCAGGGTGTTGGAGGAGAGGAAGTTGAAAAGAAGGGTGTTGATTTGTTGGAGGTGGTCTGATCTTGGAGAGCATACGTAGTTGTAATGGAGGAATTTAGCGTTGAGGTATGCGTTGATTGCTACAGCTTTGGTCTGGATTGGGGCTCGTACTTTCTGCCAGTATGCAGCTGATGCTTTAAGACGGCAAAGTATTGGGTTCTACGTGGGGTCAGAGTCGAGGGCTGAGAGGAAAAAGTGGCCAAGAATGCGGATAGGGGAGTCTGCAAGATGGAATGGGGAGTTGGTTGGAGGCGGCGTGTGAGTACCAATTGGAAGAATATTTGTCTTGCGGTATTTTGTGCGAAGTCCTGTGTACCTAGCGCATGTTCGATGGCAGCGGGCAGCAATCTGAATTTCACGCTCAGAGGAAAGGATGAGAGTCATGTCATATGCATAACCTATGATGGATTTATGAAGATGTAGGGCGATTGGGATTCCTTCGAGGTGGTGACGGAGGAGGTCCGAAATGGGTTCCATTGCACAAATGAAGAGCAAGGGAGTGATGGGGCAACCTTGTACACCCGAATGGAGGGTGATGGGGGAGGTGAGGTGTCCGTTTATCAAGAATTGCATCAGAGTGTGGTAGTGTAGTACCTTGATCCACCGGATGAAGGGATCTGGGAAGTCAAGGTACTGAAGAGCCGCATGTAGGTGTTCGCGGTTGAGAGAGTCGTATGCTTTTTCAAAGTCCACCGCCAAGTAGTAAAGTGGAGAGGAGGTGTGAGTAGACCAGTGGTGGAGGTCATAGAGCTGCGAGAGAGCATGCTAAATGTTTTGTTTTGGGACAAAGCCGGTCTGGTCCTGGTGGATAATGTGCGGGAGTGCCTTTGCCATCCAGGTTGCGAGGAGTTTGGCCAAGATTTTGTATTCCACGTTCAAGAGAGAGATTGGCCTGTAGTGTGAAATGTCATAGGGATCTCCCTTTTTAGGGATGAGGGTGGTTAAGGAGGATGCAAAGTTTCCCATCTGGGAGGGGTCAGCAAAGATCTGATTGTAGAATTGGAGGAGTTAGGAGGCAATATGAGGGATGAAAGTTTTATAGAATTCGCCAGGGAGGCCATCAGGCCCTTGGGTTTTGTGAAGTGCTTGAGAGAGTGCTGCATCCACCACCTCACTGCGGGTGATCGGCGCCACGAGTTCAGCTAGTATGTGGGGTAGGATGCGTTTCCTGTATTGTGGGAGGAGGATGGGGGCGAAAGTTTCAATGTGTTCTGGTTGCTGGTAGATGTGTTGGAAGAAGGCCTGTGTGATGTGAGAGTGCTTCAGGTGTGGATTGGAGGGAGCTGTCTCGTAGGGAAAGGATGGCCGATGAGCTTTTTACGGGCGCAGTCTTCCGGGTGAGAAGGACGGAGGCTCGATTTCCTTATGTGTTCCATTTCAAAAGCGATCTTTCTCGATGGGAGAGTAAACGTGAGGAATAGTAGTTATGTAGTTGTTGCTCGATAGTGTGTAGCTGTGCTAACACAGGTGTGGTTGGATTGATTCGGCATGCCTCTTGGGTGGATGCGAGTCTGCGTTTGAGGTGTTGGAGGGTTTTGCACTTGTGCTTTGCTTCTTGTTTGCTATAATGCTTGAGGTGAGAGGTGAGAGTATGTTTCGTGAGTAGCCAGTGTTCTTGGATGAGTGTGGGGAGGGTATTTTGAACATAAGGGCGGTCGAGAAGGGAGGTGTTCAATTTCCACACTGAGGGTCCTCGGATGGGGGAGTGGGGGGGAGGAGGGTGAGGAGGTTAGCTTGGATGTGGTCGGATAATTGGGGAGTGAGTGGGAGATGGGTGATGTTGGAGATTGGGGTGTGTAGGCTGGGGTGGTGGTATATACGATCCAATCTAGAGAAGGCGTTGGTGGGTTTAAATTTGTACATGAAGGATTGTTGTGTAGGATGAAAGCGGTTAAACATGTCGACGTAGTTCATGTTTTGTAGCATTGCAGTGAGGCTGTCTGAGTCGGGGTCTCGGGATGGGGGGCATCAATCAGTCGAGCATGTAACCGCATTGAAGTCGCCGAGCAATGTATGGGGTGGGACGTCTTTGAGGAAAGAGTGGAGTTTGTCCCAAAATTGTTCTCGTTTCGATGTTTGGGCCGGTGCGTAAATCGCAACTACGGGGATGTTATGTGTACGCCAATGAAGGGAGAAGGAGGTTGCCCGTCCTGGGATAAGGATCTTGGGGTTTAGGATAGGGGTTTGTTTAGTGGTTGCCATTACAATCCCTGTAGTGTACGAAGATTGAGAGGGGCATACGAAGGTGCGGAAGTGTTCGTCCAGGTAGGAATAGAGGAGGAAATGAGGGGATTGAATGTGTGTTTCGATGAAGATGGCAACATTTATGTTGTGGGCATGTAAACAGTGGTATAGGTGGTTTTGTTTTAGAGTCGAGTTCATGCCATTGCAGTTCATATGTAGAACGTTAAGGCGTGTAGTGGCAGGTGGCTCGTTCATCTGGGATTGCAGTTGGTGGAGTCTTCTTTTTATTTGTCTTAGGTCAATCGGGCGTTGGAGTTGATAGTGATGGATTGGGTCTCCTTGGAGGGGGGATGGTCGGCATCCCATGAAGACAACTGCATTCTGTGCGGCAGGTTGATGGTTAGGTTGGGGAATTGGTGCTTGTCTTGGGGCTATAACGGCATGCGGCATGAGGCGGGTTCTTTTGTTGCTTTTACCATAGTGATATTTGAGAGAGGGTCTGCATAGGCTTTCTGGATGTGTTGAGGAAGAAGGATGCATTGGAGAAGGTGAGTTATGACAGGTGGAGATTTTGTCGTGTCTTTTCCAGGGATTGTTTGTACTTTTAGGGGTTTTGGACAGTGGATTTTGGGGGATACAGGGGGTAGGAGGGTTGTGTGGCTGCGAGATAGATTGCATAGGAGGGGTCGGTTTGCTTGAGACTCTTGCAAGGGTCGTGGGGATATGTGTGGTCGTGAGAAGATTGGTTGGGTTACAAAAGAGGAGATATGCTTGGAAGAAACATAGGCATAGATCCCAATGAGCACGATAGCGGGCAAATGCAATGTTGATGAGGTGCTCGAGTATTCGGATTAGGACACAAAGGGGAGAAAAGAGAGTGTGACACTTGGGGAATAAGAGGTTAAGTTGACATTTGTGGCTCCTCTTCGGTTTCTTCCGAGACCGGTTGGGTAGGGCTAGATGGATGCCATGATGTGTGTCACAGCTCGGACAAGGGAGATGCTTACAGTGGCGGGGATGTCTGCAAGAGGAAAAACAGTGAATATAAGTGGGAATGCATCCATGGGGGTGTGTTGCAAGATGGAGAGATGAGTGAGATATACCTCGGAGGGAAGGAGGAGGCGTCATTTGAGGAAACCCGTCGCGAAACATCTTGGGTGGGGTTTGCGGAGGTTGCCCGGGTGCGGTGCTCTGGCTATGGGAGCAGTGGCCGAGGTCGACGCGGTGTCCATGTGGTTGTGGGCCTCGAAAGATGACTGTGCGCGTGGAGGTTCTGCAAAGGAGTATCTGGTGGCCATCCAGCGTTGGCGGATGCGATTCAGCTCCTGGAAAGATGCTGAAGGTGAGGCGAGGAGGGTCTCTTCTGCATTGGGCACCGTGAGGCTGTGTTTGAGAGCTGAGACATGAGCGGGCGTGTTGATGTGAATAGCCAGGTCTGCTAGGTTATTGCCGAAGAATGGGCCGCAGTTTGGCCAGAGGCATGTGAAGTGCTTGCAATAGGCTATGACTCTGGTGAGCATGATGCCAATATCGTCTTTGAGATACGTCTGGAGGGCACATTTCTTGAAGAAAGAGCCTGTGGGGCAAGGAAGGGAGGTTAGAAGTGTGGCCAAGGAGAGAGGAGAAGAGCATAGGAGTAGTGGGACACTTACGGTTTGCCTTGTGGATCGTGATGAGGGTATCATTTGCCCGGTGGACGTGCTTGTGGGTGTCCAGGGAGAAGATGCGATGGTGTGCCGTCTTGTGGTTGAGGCCGCAGTAGGCGCAGGAGAACATATCCACGTTGAAAAGGGTTCTGGACTTGTCAGAGTGATGGAACTTGAGTCATGCCGAAAAATTATCGAGTTTTTTGTCGTCGTCATGAGGCATTGCAATGCCTCAAATAGTCCCATTCCTCTTGCCTGTTAGAGGATCCTCATAATAGTGCAGGTAGAGCAATCCTGCCAGAAAGGGCCGGGTCTGGTTGGGGTGGATGACAGTGCATAAAAGTCTTGTGACATTGTCCAGGTCATATTGCTTTGGTTTCATTCTGACGATGAGCACCCGTTCCTTGTGCTCAGGCCATGCCTCAAGGTATTCCCCGAATTCTGGGCACGCAATGCGGGAGGCAGTGATGCTGAAATCTGTACCCTCATGTGTGAACGTGAAAGGGCAGGCAGCCATTGTGCGCAATGTAATGTTTGGGCCTGTGGGTGGAAGTGTGACAAAGATGCGGTGGTACACAATTCCACGCGTAGGCATTGGTTCCGTTTCCTCTGAGTGTACTGCTTCTATGTTTTCTTCTTGCAAGAGTTCTTTTTCTACCAGGATGTCCAAAAAGTGAAAGACAACAGCAGATGAGACGTCTTTGAGGTCTGGCAAAAAGGACAATGCAAGCATGCGACCAGCAGTGGTGTCAGCAAGCCGTGAGGCTTCTAGGATAGCCTCTTCTTCTGGGACCTCTTGCTGTGCAGCTAATGCAAGGGTCTATTGGATGGAGTAGACCCGCTGTGGCAGATCCAGAGGGGTGGCGCCGACCGCTGGGGTTGAGACGGGTTGGGCACTTGGAGGGGGGGCAGCTTGAGGGGCATTCGGCAGAGCTCTGTTTTCTCCTGCAGGACACAAGGGTTCGAGAGTAGAAGAGTATTTATTGGGTAAGGAACTGGGGGGGCTGTGGGAGGAGGGGAGAGTTGGGCCATATGAAGTGCCAGCGTAGGATAGGGTGAGGTTTTGGTGAAGGGGGGGAGGGGCGGGAAGCAAGATGTGGATAGACAAGGGTAGAGGTGCGAGAGCGGGTAGGGCGAGCCCCATACCTTGCGGGCCTTCCATGACAGGTTCGTTGGAGGAGTGGTGTCCCGCACTTGGACTTGAGGAGCTTGGAAGAGTGGCTTGTGGTGGTGCAGCAGCGTGGGTCTCGTTGGGTTGATGATCAGCCCCGAGGGAGGCGACAACGTTTGTTTGGGGTGAAAGTTGTGTCGCCAACGCGGTTGCTACAGAGAGGCGTTGTGTTTCGCCTGTAATGTAGAGGGAGAGCGAGACAAGGGAAGGTGCATGAGAGGAGGGGAATGAGAATGCGACAAGCACATTTACAATGTAACGGAGGGAGACGGGGGGGGGGCATCTGGAGCGGCACGGGCCCGGTTGTCCGGGGAATGCGGCCATTTCCTTGAGGAAGGTAGATCAACCTCCATGGCATCTAGCTCCGCGTCTGTCAGGTTATCGTCGACTGAGCCATCGAAAAGGGCATCTGCGTGAGGGAGTCGCGGTGGAAAAGAAAATGTTATGTCCGGCTTAGGAGGCCGAGTGCCCAGATCAGCACTCTGTCTACTGGGCAGGTTCGTATGGGAGGGCCCAGGGGCCGCCCACATGTGCGGGGGGAGGAGGGGGTATGGAGGAAAGGGGGGGAGGTGGTGGGGGAAAGGGGTGGGGGGGGAGAGGGTGGTGTGTGGGGCGGATGAGTGGGTAAAATGAAGGGAGGTACGGCAAGGAGAGACGTCCACCACAGTTGGTCTGGTGGCCTGTCAGTGGCAGGCGGGTTGGCTGTGTGGAGGGGGTGGGAGGGGGGGGGTGGGGCGGGAGCCGTCGTCCTGGCGGGGAGGGGTTCTAGGGCAGGGGGCCGAGGCACTTGCACAAGCGGCCAGCATCGAGAGTGGGCGGGAGAAGGGGTGGGGGGGGAGCTAACTCCGCCAGAGTGGCCGTCTCCTTATCTTTCTAGTTGGAGTTGATAGGGCAAAAAACTTCACCACCGTATCACTAACACAGAGTGACCCATGACTGCAAAAGGCAGCACAAGGAGGAAAATGGTATAAAGACCACACACCCATAGAATTCAAGTCGAAATCCACCAAAACAATGTTTATAATAATTTTCATGGCCAACCTATGGACGTTAGTTGTAAACACCCCTAACGATGCCACATGTAATGAACGCAATGTAATCGCATTTGTCGTGGAGATAATAGGTTTCTTCATCACATGCTGTGCAAGATGAAAAAATTTCATGGTAATTCTGGCTTTGATTAAAGAGGGGTTTCACAATATAAGTGGGCTTCAAACATTCCATATGAATTCTAGAGGACCTTCCCAACTCCAACACACCGTGACCAGCAGTGGAATGGGGACTGATTCAGGCGCAAATTTCTACTCCCCCCCCTGCAATACCGAAGGACTTCCCTAAATTCGTGTTTAGTCGAATCCTTTGTCTGGTAAGATGTGACGATATCTTGTAAATTGAAACTGTGAGCTTCAAAGTAAAACCACGCTCAATCGTGTGCATGATCCCTCGCCCCTCCCCATCGTGTTACTCGAATTCAAGAGCATATGGCATGACCTAGCTCGGTTCATTGAAGTACCGACTTGAGGTGCTCCGTGGAAGCCTCCAAACATTGTTGCAACTAACGTGGCAACACTGTCTTAAATTGATACTCATGCACAAACAAAAGTACAGCAGGGTTCCAGTTAGGGAGATATCAATGGTCTCTCCAGCAACCAAAATGCAAGGAGGAGGAATGGAAACCAACAGGTAGACACCATAGATAACTATTGCAAGCGTTAGTCACGTTGTGCATAGCAGGCCTAACCAGTGGCCACGGCGGGTCGCTTTGCCCTTGTTGTGGGGATTTTGACCTGTTGAGTCGTTAAAAGAGTTGCATGACGTGTTGGTTTTTCCGAATATCTCATTGTGCTTTGTTGTGTCCTCTCAGCTTGTGTACATCGGCGTGCAGATGACTGACAGCAAAACTCACCGCTGCTAGAGTGTCATCCGGTGGAGCCGACACGCGCTGGAGCCTACACGCAGTTCGTTGGAGCCTCCTCCCTCCGGAAACGTGCTCAGCTCCATCGGCAGGCCTCCTCGACGGTCGGGCCGCCGGCAGTCACTGCCACCGCAGATGCTGTCTACATGCGTCCAGCGCTCGATCTGACTGTACCATTGCGTCTGCAGCGTCATGCTCTGCCTAGGGTCCATGTCGCATGTTGTGTGGCATTGTTTGCACTACCTGGGTTCGGGCAGCCATAACTCTTTGCTACCAATTTTCTAGCTATTTCCGACCACACGACTGCATTCGCAACGTCGGTATTATGGAATGGTCCAGTTTTCAGGAAAAACGGACGACACCCGGGTTTTGGGCTGTCAGTCGTCTGGCAGGGCTCACCGAGAAAACCCTGCCTGCCAGAAAATGGGTCTAGGTCTATTTTCCGATTGGCTGGGTAGCTGAGTAGCAAGCTCTACATAGCTGGGGGGGAGCTAGAACTTGGAGGGGTCTCCCATTGTTGTTCATTTTTCACTCCTACTCAGTTACTTCCAGTTTTCAGCTGCTTTCTGGTGCTAACACTGGCGTGCGCGTTTCAGAGTAACAAACCCAGAGCATCCAGACTTCGACTGTAGAGCAGCAGATTGAGGGGGCAGTAGACTAAGCAACGTGAGTAGAAGCCCGCACGCTGCATCAACAACGCTGCAACCCCAACCTGCTGCCTAGCATTTCTAGTTTGGTATTAGAGCCAGAGCGTAGCTGCGGCAGCAGAAGACTGGCGTACATGTGCCAGACAACGCGAGCGGACCCCCATACGCGCCAGTGCAGGGAAAATGTTGCTGGATTTTTCTGGCAGCATTGACCAGCCTGGTGGCGGCGTCAGAATTTTCCCCATGGCCACTATGCCAGGGGAAATGCTGCCGAATTTTTCTGGCAGCACTGACCCCCACGCGTGACGCGAGGAGGTGAGCGGCCACCGATGTCACGCATCGTGACGACGACGCACGTCAATCAGATTTGATCATTCTACAAGCAGCAACAACGGCAGCAGCTTGCAGCAACAGCGAGCAGTGGCAACAGCAACCAACAGCGGTTGTGCTTAGCAGTAGTAGCCTGCAGCAGCAAATCTCGCGGTAGCTTGTAGCAACAGCAGCCTACAGTAGCTTCTAGTAGCAGCAGTGCATAGCAGTAGCAAGCAACAGCAGCAGCCGACTATAGAAGCAACAGTAGCAAGTAACAGCCAGCAGCAAGCAGCAACAGCAAGCAGTAGCCAGTAGCAGCCTGCAGCAAGCAATAGTAGCAGCTACAGCAACAACCATCAGTAGCTCACAGCAACATCAACTACAGCTCGCAACAGCTGCAACTGTAGTTGCAGCTGCTCGTAGCCTGCTGCTCGCACCAAGCAGCGAGCTATGAGCAGTGAGCTTGCTGCTCGCAACCCGTACCAAGCAGCGGGCAGCGAGCAGCGATCTCGCTATTCGCTGCTCGCGGCACAAGTGCCTGTGCAGTTGCTGCTGCTGCCATCACGACCACTACAACAGCCACAGCACCCGCAGCAGCCCAATAGAAGAAGCAGTAGCGGCTATTGCACCAACAATCGCAGCAACAGTAGTAGCAGCAACATTAGCAATAGCAGCAGCAGCAGCTACAGCAGCAAACAAGCAACAGCAGTAATAGTAGTAATAGCAGCAACAGTCGTAGCAACACATGCGGCCACCTTGCGGCTGACACAATAGCGGCTTCAACAATAGCCACTACTGATATCACCAACTTTTCACCTGACGTCATTGCTGATGTCACTACTGACGTCATAAAAAAACAGCAACTCTACAGATAACGCAACAGCATCTGCTGAAGTCAACCATCTCAGGCTGACATCACTGCTGACGTCAGTAGCATAAGGGGAAAAAAAGATTGAACAAAGGGGGCCAACGAACACTATGGCCACTAGCCCCAGTGGGGAGGGGTCCTCCTTTGTTGGGGGGACCCGTAGCCCCCCTTTCCTATAACAACTGTAGCAACTGTAGCAGCTGTAGTAGCAACAGTTGCAGTAGTTGTAACAGCAACAGCTGCAGCAGCTGCAGCAGCAGCAACAATAGTAGCAACAGCAACAACAAGAGCAGTAGCAGCAGCAACGGGAGTAGTAGTAGTAGCAACCGTAGTAGCATCAGCAGTAGTAGCACCAAAGCAATAGGAGCAACAGTAGTAGCAACAGTAGCAACAACAGCAACAGTAGCAACAGCAGCAGCACCAGCAATAGCAGTAGTGCCAACACCCCACAAGCTTTTTCGTCGATCATTCTGACTCGACAGATCCGCTCGTTGCTTTGTGCCAGCAGCTTGTAACGCTGACATAGCAGCTAGCGGCACTACAACTGCCGCCACCGCCGCCGCTGCAGCAGTCATAGTAGTAGCATCAGAAGTCGCCACCGTAGTAGTAGCATCAGCAGCCGTAGCAACTGCATCAGCAGCTGTCACCGTAGTAACAGCAGCAACCGTCACCGTAGCAGCCGCACCAATATCAGAAATCAACGTTTGCTCTACCAAGATACGCGAGCCTCGTGGTTCCCTTTGCCACGCAATACTTGGTGCAACAACACACCCTGCGCCAACAAGAGACGGTGACGTCAGTCCTATACCCCACTTTGGGTGCCACTCGTAGGCTAAAGGACTTTGAAACCCCCCACCGCCGCTTCAGGCTGGAGACCAGTTCCAGAGGTAGGAATTCAGCTTCCGGATCTGGGCACAGGACAAGGGCATGTGTCCTGCCCTTCGACTCCAACAAGGCCGACCAGGTCTATGACGCCGGTCGCGCCGTGCGTGCTCTCGTCCCTGTCGTCCCTCTAGCCACACGCCTCGCCCTTGAGCCCTTCCTCGGCAACCTCACCACTGGCGCTCTCCCTAGCCCAGCAGCAGCCCGGCATGTACTCACGCGCCCTAATCGCTTGTCCAGTGGTGTTGAGACCAGCCACCTGCTCCGGGAGTTCAACTCCCTCCGCATGGGTGAGACCGAGATGGTCACCTCCTATTGTCAGCGTGCAGAGGACCTTCTATGCTGCCTCGGAGACGCCATGCCATTCCCTCTCTCCGCATTCCTGACTATCAAGCACGGTGCCACCGACTCCTTCTTTGACGTCTTCGTTCACTACTCCCAGGACGTTCTCAACACGATGGCTGCCCAGGGTACCCTCAGGCCCTGGGCGTACAAGCTCTTCCTCTGCATCGAGGAAGCTCGTCGGGAGTCGCACATCCATCGCACAGAGTCCCTCGCCTCTCCTACCGTTGTCTCTCCCGTCGTCGCCTCTCCTGTCGTCGCCTCAGTTGCTGTCGCCGTCCCAGCAGCAGCAGTATCTTTCGGCGCCCCATCGTCTAGCAAGAAGAAGAAGAAGGGCAAGAAGGGCAAAGGGACTCAGGAGCAGACTAGCGGATCAGGTAGCGCTAGCCTCGCCTGCCACAACTGTGGCCAGTCAGGACACAGGTGGTACATGTGTCCACTCCCGACTGACGAGGCTTGTGTCATCGCAGCCATGCGTTGCCAGCGCGAGCGCCGCCTTGCCACCAGTATCATGACCGTCGCTACTCCTGTCGCATCTGTGCCGCTCGTGACGGCCCCACCGTAGCTTCCTCCAGTATCCGCGTCTGCTCCTCTCTCCCCGGCATCTTCCTTTCCTTTCCTAGACTACAACGTCGTCACACCGTAGTCGGTCTACTCCGTCGGACCCTCCCCCCGTGAGCGCCAGCTGGAGCAGTTCATCGCCTTCCAGCTTGGCCTTCCTCGTCCTCCTTCCTAAGGAAGTGCAAGTTGTGTAGTCGCTAGTTCCTCCCCACCCTGCATGACAGAGTCGGTACTACAATCATGTTCCATATCTCCGTCCATCCCGTCCTCTGCCATGCCCTGTCCTCCTCCTCCTCTTCGTGACGATGGCGCCTCGTTAGATGAATGGCACTCCCGGTTTGCACCTCTGTCCACATCGCCAGCGTCGCTCGCCCATTGTCATGTGACTATCAGCGACCTGGCCACACCAGTCCAGGATCCGTCCGAGACCTGGATCATCGACTCTGGGGCCACACATCACATGACGGCCTCGCGCGAAGCTTTCAGTGTTCTTGGTCCCGTCACAATGTCATCATGGTTCAAACAGGCTCTGGTTAGGCATTAACCATTCGTGGTGTCAGCATCGTTCGTTTCCGTGGTCCAGTTGGTGATGTCTTCTTGACTGATGTTCTCTTTGTCCCTCGCCTTGAGCTCAGCCTCCTATATGTCACTGCCCCTTTATCGCATTAGCATGGACGTTTTGCATCCATGTAGTTTAGACACTGTGTCGTTACGTCGTGTTGTTTTGCATGCCACCACCCGTAGCAACTTGTGGCACGTACCGTGCCTGTCCACTCCTACCTCTGTCTCCTCCTTGTTGGCAGATACTAGCCACGTGTTCGTTACCAACACCCTATTTCCGCAGCATACATGTCTCCTACATCACCGCCTCTGTCACGTCCTCTCTGCCGCTGTTGAGAGCATGCTTTGCACACAGCTGGCCACAGGTCTTGACTCAGCCTCATTTCCTCTGCGTGTCCCATAGAGTGCATTGATCGCACTCAAGGCAAGATGAACCGTTCCACCTACCCCCTCTCTACCTCTCGAGCATCCACCCCGCTCGACCTGGTTCAATCTGATGTCATGGATCCCCTCCCGACAGAGTCAGTCGGCGAGCACGGTCGTTATGTCCTGACCCTTATGGACGACTACTCTCACTATCGCTGGGTCTTCTGCCTTCGGCAGGAGAGCGACGTTTCTCCCACCATTTGGGACTGGCTTGTTCGCGCTAAACGCGAGTGTGGTCGCCCTCTCCGCTGCTTCCGTCATGATCGCAAGGGTGAGTTTCTAGGGGAGACCACACTCTTCCTCACCTCCCATGGTGTCCATCATGAGACGTTGGCGCCTTACACGCCAGTCTAGAATGACGTCTCTGAGCGATGGAATCGCACCATGGCCGACGTCGTCCGCACCATGCGGGTCGAATCCGACATCTCCGACGGATTCTACTTTGAGGCCATGACCTGTATGATGTGGGTCTGGAATCGGATTCCCTACGGAACCATTCCTCGTTAGTCCACCCCATACCAGCACTGGTGTGGAGAATGCGCTGACCCAAGTCCGGCCCGTGTCTGGGGCTGCATAGCCATCGTGTGGTTGCCTGCCCCACACCAGGGTGGCAAGCTTGAGCCTTGCGGTCGTCCGTGCACCTTCCTTGGCATCTCACGTCAGTCAAAGGCATGACATTTTTGGGATCCCACCCGACACTGCATCGTCGAGTCCCACGATGCCCTCTTCTTTGAGAACCTGTTTCCTTGCAACATCATTTGTTTTGGCACGTTGATGTTCCTCCCGTTGCCAGGGGGAGTGGTGGGTCCGTCCTCCGTCCAACCACATCTGGGCGTTCCATCGTCTGAGCCCGTGGGCCTATCTTTGCCGGCTGTCCCATCTGTGTCCAACAGCCCCTCAGACACGGCTGCCCCGTCTATGTCCACCAGTTCCTAAGGGCCAGCTGTCCCGTCCGTGTCCATCAGCCCCTCAGGGCCGGCTACCCCGTCCATGTCCGTCAGCCCCTCAGAGCCAACTGCCCCGTCCGTGTCTGCCAATCCTTCAGAGCCGACTACCCCGTACGTGTTAGCTAGTCTATCACGGCCGGCTACCCCATCTTTGTCCGACAGTCCCCCAGGGCCTGCTACCTTATCCATGCCTGCCAGCCCCTCCGGGTTGGCTGCCCCATCTGCATTTGACGGCCCCTCAAGGCCGGCTGCCCCATCTATGTCTGACAGCCCCTGAGGGCCAGCTGTCTCGTCCGTGTCCGATAGCCTGTCAGGCCCGGCCGTCCCGTCCGTGTCCGTCAGCCCCTGAGGACCAGCTGCCTCGTCTGTGTCTGCCAATCCCTCAGGGTCAGCTGCCCCATCCGTATCGGCGTGCTATACATGTGATCCGGGTGAAAGCCTGAGACCCAGGCTGACAGTAAGCACTCAAGTCGCTTCCGCACGTCCTCTCACCCCACGACCCCCTGTCATCCCACGAGGATCCTCACCTCATGTCAGATCCACTCCCGCGGTCGTGAGTGGGGACCCCAGCACCAAGGCACTCGGCTTGGCCACACTGTCAGTCATCGCCAATCTACATCCAAGGACAGCTCTGGGCTATGCCCTGCTCCATCAGAACACCGGTATGTCATTGTGGCCACACTCATGCCGATGCCACCAGGGGCACGAGACACTCACGCCCTCATTGTCCGCCCCATGGAGCGACCAGAGGACCCATCCACCCTACGTGAGGCTCGAGCGTCTCCCAAGGCTGCTCACTAGGAAACTGCATACGTTGACGAGCTAGCCGCCATTCGGCAACATCACATCTATGAGCTCGTCGACCTCCCCCCCGGGCCGTAAGGCCATCGGCACCAAGTGGGTTCTTCGACAAAAGTGGAAGCCAGACAGGTCTTTGGACAAGTACAAGACCTGTCTCACGGCCAAGGGGTTTTCTCAGGTCCCTGGGATTGCCTATTACCAGATCTTTGTCCCGGTTGGTCGGTTATCCACCAGCCGGGCGTTGTACAACCTGGTTGCCTAGCATGGGTGGGACTGCATCAGATGGATATGAGCAAAACCTTCCTCCATGGCTCACTGGAGGACGAGGAGCTCTACATGGTGCAACCTCCAGGTTTCAACGATGGCTCTAGCAAGTTCTGGAAGCTGCGAAATCCCTCTATGGCTTGAAGCAGTCACCGCGCTACAGGAACCAGGAGATCAGTCGTATGCTTCTTAGCGGCGGCCTCCTTCGCAGCTCTACCAATCCCGTGCTATTCATCCGTCCACGAGGTCAGACTCTCGTCGCTGTTTTGGTCTATGTCGACGACCTGCTCATTGCATCACCGGATGCAGCTACCATCCAACGGGCCAAGGACCTAGTGCACGCTACCTACCAGATGAAGGACCTCGGGCCAGCACGAGTCTTTTTGGGCATGGAGCTTGAGCATGATCGCTCCGTGGACATACTGCATGTCCATCAGGCCGCCTACGTCCATACCCTGTCCGGGCGTGTTGAGAGCATCCTCACCCATGTCGCCCGATGGTCAGGTGATGCTCAAGAGTTCTGATCTAGCCGTGGTGGAGGATCTAGTAGACGTGACCACGTATTGGCACGTCATCGGGTAACTGATGTTCCTGGCGATGACTATGCACCCAGACATCGCATTTGCTGTCAACCTCCTGGCTCCATTCTCTTAAGAGCCGCATCACCTCCACTTTAAGGCTGCCATCTAAGTCCTACACTATGTCGTCTCGACTTCACGGCGAGGTCTCATGTTCCGCCAACAGCCGTCTGTAGTCGCGGTGGGCTACACCGACAGTCAGTGGACAGGCATTCCGGACGGTAAGAGCCGCATAGGCTGGATCTTTCTGATTTGCGGCACGGCTGTGTCCTGGCGTAGTGGCAAGCAGGGGTGCATTGGACGCAACACTGTTGAGGCTGAGTACGTAGCCCTTGGTTCAGGCGTTTGTGAGAGCATGTGGCTGCATCATCTATTGTCCGAGTTGAGTCTGTCCGTCGCATCCATTACGTTGCATTGTGACAATGAGAGTACCATGGCCATCGCCGACAATGACTGCATTCATCAAACACGTAAAAATTACATCAAAGTTGAGTACAACTATGTGCATTTGTTGTTGCATAACGACAGCATCAACATTGTGTGGGTTCAGACAGCACGGCAGCTGGCTGACTTCTTGAGCAAGGCACTGAAGCGCGACTTGTTCAAGAAGGCTGTGAGTTCAGTCGGCATGCATCCGTGAGTTACACTCTTTGTCCTAGCCTGCGTCTCTACGTGCCCTTGGGGAGTCTGTCTGTTGAATGTTTCACCGCCCGTCCATGTGCATTATGCCTGTGAGTCACGGGGGATTGTTGGTTTTTCCGCATCTCTCATTGTGCTCTGTTGTGTCCTCCCAGCTTGTGTACATCGGCATGCAGATGACTGATAGCGAGACACGACGCTTCTGTAGTGTCGTCCGGTAGAGCCGACGCACGTTGAGGCCTACACGCAGTTCGTTGGAGCCTCCTCTCTACGGCAACGTGCTCAGCTCCATCGGCAGGCCTCCTCGGCGGTCGGGCCGCCGGCGGTCACTGCCACCGCAGATGCTTTTTGCATGCGTCCAGCGATGGATCTAACTGTACCATTTCGTCTGCAGCGTCATGCTCTACCTAGGGTCCATGTCTCATGTTGTGTGGCACTGTTTGGCATCATGGACCATCGTAGGCACTGCCTGGGTTCGGACAGCCTTAACTCTTTCCAGCTTTTTCTGACCACACGACTGCGTTTGCAGCGTCGATATTAAGGTATGGTCCATTTTTCAGGCAAAACGGACGACGCCCGGGTTTTGGGTTGTCGGCCGTCTGACAGGACTCATCGAGAAAACCTTGCCTGCCAAAAAATGGGTCTAGGTCTATTTTCTGATTGGCTGGTTAGCTGAGTAACAAACTCTACAGAGCAAGGGGGAGCTATAACTTGGAGGGGTCTCCCATTGTTGTTCATTCTTCACTCCTAATCAGTTACTTCCAGTTTTCAGCTGCTTTCTGACGCTAACACTAGCGCGCACGTTTCTGAGTAACAAAACCAGAGCATCCAGAGCAGCGGATTTCTGGCAGTTTGTCTGCTGACCCATTTTCTTAGTCTGCTGCCCCCTCAATCTGCTGCTCTAGATGCTGGTGGTACAGGGTAGAGGAGAGCGTGACAATACGACGGGCCTCCGGAGTATCATGGGACTTCTCTAACACGTACGAAAGTGCCGGCAACACGTGACCGATGCGTTCTGGAAGCCTGGTTGATTTGTCGGGAGCTAGGAGACTATTCTCATTGGGTCTAGGCCCGTGCACTCGGTGGATTGTACCAGTGCGACGGGGAGACCCAATAATACTAGTCTCGCTTTTGAGACTCAAGAAGCATGTAATGTTGACTGGATCTTGATTCTGTGTGTTTCAGACACTACTCGTTCAGTCTCGGTGGTTGAGACCCGGGTGTTCGGTGATCTATGCAAGTGCCCCAGGAGACCTAGCATTGATTGGTGATCAGACGATCAGACGTGTATAGCTTCTTTTTTTTGGTTTTTAAGATGGTCCAGGCAGAAAATCCCTCCCACTAGGCTCCCTTCCGGAAGCCTTTACCTTGGTGACTGCTTGATCCGCCCCACTTGGGTCCGATTCGACGTCGGTGTGTTCTGCGGCTGAAGTTCCATCCTTGATGGCTTTGCTTCGGTCACGTCATTTGGCTCTCGCCGCCCTCTTCCCATCGCATCACGAACCATTGGCCATAATTCCAAGGTCAATGGGGGGAGCCTCCTGACAATGGGGGACTCCGGTACACCGGTAACGACTGCCCTTGCGTATATCTCTCCAACACGTGCCTCATGAAGAGGTCTGTCGTACCCGTCAGGGCATTGGCTAGGTGACGTGTATAGCTTGCATGTGGTTGAGACCCGTACGTCCGGTGACATGTTTCGGTGTCTCAGGAGGCCTAAACTTGCCTAACCTGGCTAGCCGTTAATGCCTGTGTGTCACCGTAGAGTCTGCACGGGTATATTGCATACTTTCTCATCGCTCGAGACCCGGGCATACGGTTGACTGTTCCTGTGCCTCGGGAGACCTCCATTGTGTGCTTTCATGTTCTGTGACATGTGTATTCCCCGTGCGTGTCTTTTGGCATGACGGTGATAACGGGGCCTGCTGGGCTAGCCGCCAGTCCCCAGTACATAAGCTCTCAGTATGGCTCATTGTACTCTCTCCTTGTTCTTAATGAATTTCAAAACTAGCCAGATTTGGCCTTCACTGTCTCCCTCTCACACACAGAGCTCATGGCGGTTTTTGCATGGGCCTGCATGCCCTAATTAATTCCATCAGCCAGCTTGTAACGGATTTGACAGAATCCTTGGCCGACAAGGCCAGAACCACGGTACTTGAGGGTCTCCGACCCTCAAGACATCCCGTCTTACCGCCCACAGTCCCAGGTGACCCCGCTCGAGCCGCGTGGCTCCTTCGACTGGTCGGTGTGGCACTGCCACACTACACTCCCCACCACTGAGAGTGAGAGTCGTGTCGGCATCTCCGATAATCCCAACGTGGGATTTGAGTCCTGGAGCTCTGATACCAATGTAACGAATTCGACGGAATTCTTGGCCGACTAGGCCAAAGCCGCGGTGCTTGAGGGTCTCCGACCCTCAAGCCATCCTAATTTACCGTCCACAGTCCCAGGTGACCCCACTCGAGCCACGTGGCTCCTTCGACCGGTCGGCATGTGTAACAGCTCAAGGCTGATTTGCGACTAAGTGTGGAACCCATAATTTGGCCCTCGGAATAGTCATCCCAGAAGGAGGAGCGAATGGTCGCCTCAGCCATTTTGGCTGAGACGAACTGCGCCACAAACGGACGTAGTCATCATAGGGCATTTCTACAAACATGCATCCTCAAAACCCTACCGTCCCACGTGGCACAGCCACGTGAAAACAGGACCCTAGCGACCAACTCAAGGGGAGGAGGAGTGACGCGATGGATCTTCCATCGCGGCACTCCTCTTGCCTTAAATCCGGCCTATGGACTGAATCCGGGCTAGGGTCGAACTAGACTCTAAACCGAGATTTTTTTTGGACATTGACTTGTCAAGAAATTGGTCTCGAGCCCCCGAAACCGGGGAACTACGGCTAAACGCCATTTCTAATCATAAAAATGGCTCGTACGCTACATTCCTCCCCCTTTGCTTCGAACCATCCCGGTTTGTCTTTGCTAATAGAGGTTTGATCATCATGTATTTCATGATGCAAAACATGCAACAAGAAGCACAAACAAGATCACACGTGTGAACTCTTCTCATCCGCAACACGGTTGCATCACATTCACACACAACTAGCCACACACTTGTTGTTTTTGTGATTATGGTCATTTGCGTACAACATCCAGTGTTAATCGCATGATCCCTTGGTGCTTGCCAAGATGAGACACGTCCAATCCTTGTAAGTTCTTCACAAGTGTTGGTGAGTCTTCACTGAATACTCATCACACGTGTGTATCGGTGGCATGGTCGATCCCTTTTGGGAGGTACATTGTCAACAATGTCATGCCAGTTTGAAATAGAGTACATAGGATGAATTTTTCCACATTTCGTGTGCTACGTGTTCAGTGAGCTGTTGTGGTGACGCCTACTCCCCCGTTGCAAGGAGCGTCTCAGCGACCAATTTACCAAGCATCCACGCGAAAGTTGTAGATGTCTACACAACACTTCCCATGTCGTTCGGACATGATCTTTTCCAAGGGGTTGTTGCGGAGGTGGTACCTCCTGCAATATTATCAAATGTGCAATCCAAGATGCGGATATCAATCCTCTTGGTTTGCAGCCGCATGTTCATGGCCACGTGTAGGTCTACTAGACCTCTTTCAACACCTGTGGGTTGGTTCGCTGAACTCAATCAAGCTTCACTAAGCTCATGCAACTCGCATGCTAGCTTTATCTTAGGACTGGGAGGCACCAAGGTCCTAAGACATGGTTGCCGAGTACACTGGTTTTTCCTTTCAAAGATTGTACTCATCTTTGAAGGAGGCAATATCAGTCGTCTGGAATGCGCAATTGTTGTCAACGTTCGTCATTAGACACAACAATGCTCTGACCTGGATGATCTTGGTTTCAACCATCATCCCCTCATTTCTATCTGAAATGGGTACCATAAGTTGCCGCTCACATCCCTATCAGAAGCACATTGCTTTTAACTAGGTTAGCTGAGATAACCCATCTCAATGACCATGGATTCTATCCATGAACAAAGTATTCATCGTATGATATCCACCAAACGGGTGTACCATGATCACAATCATTGCGGTACAAGCTGGAAGAACACCTTTCGGGTGTCACTTCCATGTGATTATGCCTAAACACTTCCAAAACACATCCGGTGATCCTGGAACAACCGGTTCCAAAATCCTGTCGCGTTTATGTCATTGTGTCCAAGGGTACCATTCGGGAACCCGCCAGTGGATTTTGTTTTCCAAGTTGTAACAGTCCGTGTTGCGTCAATGTCTTTCATTGTGTACATTCGGTACTTCCACTCATTAGAGTGTTTTCCATATGCCTCGTCCAAGGCACTCGTGGAGGGAATCGCCCTCATCAAACACATCCGACAAACAACCACCATTGTGGATACCACCGTTGCGACATCCCAAGATTGCATTACTCTTGCGTTCGGTATTATATTTCAATTGAACCATCTCCAAAACCAAGGGACTTGGTCAGTGAAACATGGTTCGGCTACACCGTAGTCAATATGATATCTCTCGGAGATTGGTTTTGTTCCAACAAATCTTATGTTGGATTTATTTTGCGCATCGATATTGCATAGGCAGTGCTATAGCATATATTTGGGATGATCGGAATCTATCCGCATGATGTTTGAGGAGCGTGCCGCACACGACTAGTACACCTTGTCACGATGCCATTAACTTGAAGGTGTTTCTTAAAACATTTGAAGAATCGGATGAAAAATATCGTTTCTCAAGACCCATCTTGAAGATTCCTTCCACATCAACATTCGGTTACAACACACTGGTCATTATTTTGTTTCAATGTTAACTATGACTCATTATGTAGTCAGTCGGACCACCAGGATGTGGATGCTAACACATTGTTAGCTTAAAGCTATCGGCTTATAGATCGTCTCTACAGTCATAAGCTTTGAGCGCAGAACCTGGACCTTGACGTGATCCCAACTATATCGCAGTTGGTTTGTAGAAATCTATGAGATCGTCATAGTTTTGTGGAGCACCATTAGTAGAAAACAAGTGTCGCTCATTTTCTCTAAAATGGATTTTCACCGAATTTATGTCAATGACATAAATTCATCCACAGTTCACGGACTTTTTTCTATCAATGTCCATGACATGCTCACTCACCGAGTGATGATAGACTGAAGGTGTGGCCTTCAAATTTGCTCACTTTTGACATTCGGTCAATGTTGTCATACTCCATAATCGACTCTTGCGATCTTCGACCACCGCACTGCAGCGTCTCAAATCACTGAGGACCCATCAAAGTGTCTCCGCCCCTGTTTGGCACATTTACAACCCCGAGTGACAATATTCACTATCCTTTGAAGAGGGTTGTGAGTAAACTCATGTACCTTTTTATCATCCGTACCTGTCTGGTGGCACGATTTATATCCATTACTCGCCGAGTGATACGATGTCAATGGTTTTGCCATGGAGTATTCATTAAGGGATGTCATCCTTGACACATCCAATCATGGACCAATGTCTGTAATGGCCATGACTAATGATGCACAGATTCTCTGAAAGGTACTGATGCATCGTGTACACACTTTGTACTGACACCGCGATGTCAATCCTCGAGGATTGAATTTGACGTGCTAACACACTAGATCTTTTTAACATCTCATGACATAGTCATGAAACGGGCTATGTCATGAAACGATCTGTATTTGGATATTGTAGCGCAATGGGACGTGCAACGGTCATAGCACTCATCCTACGGCCACCAAACTACTACCCTACTCCCGCCTAAATTCAGAACATAAATAATTATTTTTATTTCGGGACCGGCCCAAAATTGTGTTCTGTCCTGTTCGAGTCCGGCCCATAATTTCTTTGTGCCCTGTCGAAAAATGCTGGTGAAGTTCAACACCGGCGACAGTCGAATAGCGGCGGTCCAGAAATTGGTGGCCGGTCGACGCTTGTTTGCAACAAGCCGTGCAAAACGGTCTCATCGAGGGGGACCGAGGTCGCAGGACGGCCATGCCGCTCACCCGTCGATATGGGCGAGCGGCGTCCTCCGTCGATCTGGCTGCTCGAGTTCAGAAACTCTGAACTCGAGCAGTCGAGTTGCCATGCGCCAATGCGGACATGAACAGGACGTTTCGAATATAGAAGGGCTTTTTTTGCACAGACCAGTTTGAGAGAGGCCCAAAACATGGCCCCCATCCGTTGAAAAAAGCTGAAAAAAAATTCCTTGGCAGTTAATGCTACAAATTTATGCGGGAATACGGTATTTTGGTGAAATGGTGTTGCCATTGCATCCAAGACATTAGCTGATATTGTCAACTTGTTCAAATGTCACAAAGTTGTTGTGATCATTTGTCTGTCCAACTTATCCATAACTTGGTGTCGTGATCGCCGCACCAACACTTAATGGATAAGGTTTTTGTGCATGTTGTGCACGTTTTCCAGGCATGCCGTGTACATAACTTCACGTGGCTAAAGTACAATGGCAAGAATCGCATATTCCATGATCCATTGAAATGTGGGTTATCGCTGGTACTCGGTCACGTGCGCTGACCCCTTGCGGTCATGCGAGCTGTGCATATTGTGGAATTGGTGCTCACCGACTGGGCTTTGTAGCACGTTCCTCGACGAACTCCTTCGTTGGACACGAAGGAGTTCGTGTGCCTTAAACATGGTCCAAATTTGAGGAAACTTTCCTCGTCACACGTGATTCATCTGTATGCTTCTCTCGGAATTACCTTCCCATACTACTATCGACAGGACAAAGTTTTGAACTTTCAACAATCGTCACAGTCGGTGACGACCGAGACCGCTGTGTTTTTGTTATGTCGTTCGGACATACATCTTATCACCATAGCTGTCTATGATTTTTTCTAGCCATGCCTGTTAATCCTCTATTTGAGTAATCTGATAGTATAACCATCGTTGACGTCGTCAAGATGCCTTGCAACGTCAGCCAACGTATCCTGGTGCTTCAAACAATGTGCTCGACCCGCTTGTCCATAGAACAATTTCTGCGCACAGATCGTAAGCTTTCGTTCGGTGGTCTATCACAAGCTAGCATGTCGAGGCAACGAGTTGGCTAGTTCTTGCTAGTTGATACAACGAGGTACGATTGGCACCCATGAAACTGATGCATTCGGCATCCTATAACATGTTTTGTACCATCAAAACTAGCATAGATAGTCCAATCAGAACTCATGTCCATAGTGCGTTTGGCACTCGCATTACTGATGCATTCGGCACCCATGACAAAAGTGCAACCCGCAGCTTTTGTCAATCGTGCAATCAGCGTTTATGACAATGGTGCATCCGACACTCGTGTCAACGGTTTGACCAATGCACTCGTAGGTAATACATTCAACGCTCATGGTAATGGTGCATTCGGCACTCGCGTGAATGCTACAATTGCATCTCCCACGTTGGTCATGTTCCAAGTGCAATACACGTTTTTTAATTTTGTGGGATTGGCCCTCGATTGGGGATTCTCACCATCGCATGTGTGTTGAGTACAATCGGCACCCACATCTTCCTTGTAGCAAAAATCGAAGCCAGAATGACTTATCCGGAAACCTTGGTGTAATCGGCACCGACGTAGATACGCAATCGGCATTTGTTTTGGTCACATCTCCATAGACCATGAGCAGTGCGTTTGGTACTAGCATCACGGATGCTTTCGGTATCCGTGATTGAAGTGCAGCTGGCACTTTTTTCAGTGGTGTGTTCGACACCTACAAAGTTTCTGCAACCAGCACTTGTGCTGTTGCTGGTAGTGCAATTGGCACTTACGTCGATGATGTGGTCGACGCCTGTGTAACCGTGCAATGACGCTCGTTTTGTGCTGTCCGCACATTTCACATTGTTGTGGCGAGTAGGAGAGTCGTTGAGTGGTTACACCATGTTTGGCGCCTTTTTTATTTTTCATCGAGAATCCATCTCAATGGACGTCACCATTGTAGTCTTGCAACCTGGTGCATGCTGTAGTTATCATTATGCGTAAACAAAATTGTTTAAGGTACGTACGACCCACATTCAGCCATGTCGTGGCTTTTAATGGTCACCCTTCTGTGTCTTTTTTTTTCACGAACTCCCCAAAATTTCTGAGGTTAATCCAGAAAAAAAATAGACACAATTGGTGCTAAAGTTATCGCATTGAAACATTTCCAAGTGAGTTCCGTCCAGGACATGGAAATTGGTTTCGGTTTTACGCCTTTTTGTGCTTTGGAACGGAAAAGAAAACAATAAGGACTGCTGGTTTTTGGAAGAGCTCAACTAGAGCTTTTAGATTTTTGCGTCAAAACCAATGGTCTGATGGTGTGTCAGAAAACTGTCGGTCTTCCCCATTTTCCATGAACAGTAAAATGTTTGAAAAAACAAGTGAGGCCTTCTCAATCTCAAAGCTCAGACAGAGCTACATGCCGCATTTTACGGAAGTCAAAACTGGCTTCAAGTGCATACGTTATCTCTATTTACGCCAGCCAGCCTTGAGGCCCAGGGGGGGGGGGGGGGGG
>SZWC01009904.1:33790-44077 GCA_023375785.1 Penium margaritaceum
GGGGGGGGGGGGGGGGGGGGGGGGGGGGGGGAAGAAAGTCTTTCAATGATTTGAACCATGGATATCTTATGAAATTAGATACACCCTTCTGACTGTGCCACTCACACCTGTCAAAACGGGTAAAATGTAGATAGATGCTCAAGTGTGCTGGACCGCCGAAGTGGATGCACGTCCACGTCGTGGCATCTGCGCCATGGAGGAAGGGAAACACCACGGAAGCTTCCCTCGCTCGCTTGAGAACGAGCGCCAGTTTGACATTGTTCTATCCCACGCCGCCCACCAGTGTCACCTTCGTGATCAAGGAGGTAACAGTGGGTGTACCGGGTCGGATTCACTTGTGTGCTCCGTTAATGGGGAGTTGCATGGTCATGCGTCAGGTCATGTTCCTGGGTTTCCTCCTGGTGAAGTCTCATGGATTGAAGAGTAACAGGCTGTTTGCTTGTCCCACTGTCTTGCCGCATGTGGCCAACATTTTTCTTTGCACATTTCCATTGCCGTAGTGAGTCGTTACCCCTCCACTGTTCGTGCTTCGGGTGGCTTCTGGATCCTTGACCTTGTCTCCCTTGGCCCTGTTGGTTCTGCTCACTTTGTTTCCACCGGCTCTAGGCAGTTGCTTCCTATTCAGGGGGTTGGGGTCGTGCGCTTTGTCAGCCCCAGGGGGGAACTGTTATTGCCGGATGTCCTGTATAATCCATCGCCTGAGTTGATTCTTCTTTTTATTACAACGCTCGACGACCAGGGCATGGACTTCTCTTCTAGTCATGGTATTACCTCTCTCTCATCGTACCTCTAGCCGCATCATAGTGCAAGACACACGCTACAAGTGCTTGTTCCGTGTTCCCTCCTTTGCACATGTTCCAGCCACTGTTGTCCACGTGCACGTTGCTCGCTCTCTTTCTCCTGTGCACGCGTAGCTACTACACCGCCACTTGTTCCACATTCACACTGGTGTCATTGACAGCCTAATTCATGTGCTTCCAACAGATAGTCTTCATGCTACCACGTTTCTTGCTCTTTGTCCTCTTGAATGCCTTGATTGTTCTCAGGGAAAAATACACCGCTCCCCTTTTTCCACCTCTGAGTCTTGCACCTCCAATCCCCTCGATCTATTGTCCACCGATGTCATGTGGCCTCTTCCTCATGATGCTCTTGGAGGGGTGGTGGTTATGTCCCTTGTCTCACTGATGACTTATCCTACATGCGTTGGATCTTTGCACTCAAGCAAAAGAGTGACATCTACTCTACTCTTGAGTCCTCGCTTCCTCAGGCAGAACTAGCCTGTGGTCATCATCTTTGTGTCTTTTGTTGTGAACGCGGTGGTGAGTTTATGGGCCCAACTGCTCATTTCCTCACGTCCCTCTCTCTAGGTGTGCATTGAAGCTACGACTCCCTATACACCCTAGCAAAACGACGCATCTAAAAACTAGAATAGGACTTTCGATGATGGTGTCCGCACTCTCAATGTGTTTGACCTCCCTCCTCTCTTTTCTTCTGAGGCCATGTCCTACATGACGTGGGTCTGGAACCACGTTCTCCATGGTTCCCTTCCTCGTCATGTCATCCCCTTTTTGCGTTGGTTTGGAGGTTGATCTGACCTTTGCCTTGCTCGTATCTGGGACTGTGTCGCTGCCATCTCGCTTCCCAAGGACCTTTGCGACTGTAACCTCAGTCCGTGCACAAGCCTGTGTACCTTCCTTGGTGTCTATGCCATGTCCAAAATATGACTTTTCTGGGACCCCGACTGCACACGTGTTGTCGAGTCTCGTGATGCCCTCTTCTTTGTGGACGTCTTTTCTTGCGACCTCTCTAGTATCGCTCCACACTCTTCCCTACCCTTGCACCGTCGGCTTGGAGGGGTGGGGCTGTCTTAACCTCCGGTCTTGCAGGGGCCCCGTCATCTCCCACTGGTGCAGTCCCTTCTTCCTCTGGTCTCTCTCCCTTTTCGCCCTCTGACACGCTTTCGAGCACCCCATCTGGTTCCACGACTAGTCCTTCCCCGGCGTCTTCTCCTTCTATGTCCTCTGATTCCGCGTCAGCGCCTTTACGCGCTCCGCCACTGTCTGCAAACATTCCAGCACAATCTCCTCCACGTATCATTATTGAATCCCCTCAGACGCTTGCTCTACCGCCCTTTGTGTACGTTGGCGAGTTAGCATCCCCTCTTGTCTCTGATGCCCCTCCAGCTGGGCCAGAGCCATACACTTGTAGAGGGAGACTTCGTCCCATTCCACACCATTCTGCCTTACAGTCCTCTCAAAGTTGCACTCATCCTAGTGCATCCTCCACTACAGCCGACTCCCCTGCCAAACCTACGGGCATGGATGCTCTAGGACTGGCTATCAGTGTTGTCCACCCTAACTCAGTGGTGGACTACACACGTAGCTCATGCGTTCCACTATGCCCTTGAGGTGTCTGTCGCTAGCAAGGTCACCGCCTGTTTTGCGGCAAGTGGGCTCCCCTCACTTCCACCAGAGCCCACCATTATCCTTCAGGCAAGAGAGGCTCTCTGGGAAAAGGCATCTCTAGGAAAAGGCCATGCAAGAGGAGCTCACCGCTCTCAACGAGCATGAGGTCTTTGAACTTGTCGATCTCCCAACAGGCCGCGGCCCACTAGGTCCTTCAGCGTAAGCTGAAGCTTGGTGGCACGATTGACAGGTACAAGGCCCGGCTCACTGCCAAGCGATTCTCCCAGATTCCAGGCACCGACTTTGATAAGACGTTTGCTCTAGACGGACAGTACACCACGGCACGAGCTCTCTTGAGTCCGGTCGCCCAGCATGACTGGGAGTTGAAGTGGATGGACATAAAAAATGCATTCTAGCACGGACGCCTGGACGAGGACATCTACATGGTGCAGCCCCCAGGCTTTACAGATGGCACAAACAAGATCAGGAGGCTGCGCAAGGCCTTTTACAAGATCAAACAGTAACCCTGGTATAAAAACCTCGAGATCTCATCCATGCTAGAGAGAGGTGGCTATCGTCACAGCACTGTTGATCCAACACTCTTCTCGAGTACACCCTTGCAGCCCTTCATGGCCATCCAAGTCTATGTAGATGATGTCCTCATTGCGTCACTCAGCCCTGCTACCGTGTAGTCAGTGAAGTCTCTCCTGCGGTCCACCTACAAGATGAAGGGCCTAGGTCCAGCTCAAGTGCTCCTTGGCATGGAACTTGAGCTTGACCGCAAGCGCCGCACGCTGCACGTGAACCAGGCTGCCTACATCCGCAGCCTAGGAGAGCACATTGCCTCCCTGCTGGCTGACACTCCCACTACATCCACACCAATGGCTTCAGCTGCTCGGCGCCTGCTGAAATCACTTGACACGTCTCAGCTGAGAGAGCATGTCGACGTCACGAATTATCTCAGAGTGATCAGATGTCTGATGTACCTTGCCACCACCACTCGAGCGGACGTGGCCTTGTCAGAGGCCACGTCCGCTCCATCAACTTTCTTATCCAGTTCTCCCAACTGCCTTGTCAAAGGCATCTCAAAGCAGTACTGCATGTCATCTGTTATGCGGTGTCCATCGTACGTGTAGGATTGTGCTACAAATTGTAGCCTTCTGTGAGTTTTCACGGGTACACTGACAACGACTGGGCTCATGACTCAGAAACACGCATTCACAATGGTTACATATTTCTTATGGGTGGGGTTGCTATATGATGGAAGAGTGGAAAACAAGGATGCGTTTGTGCAGCTCCAATGAGGCTGAGTACGTCATGCTTGGAGAAAGTACGTATAAGATTGTGTGGCTGTCTCGTTTTCTATAACAACATTTTGTACCCATCCATTGCATCACATTGCGCTGCAAAAATCAAAGCACCAAGGCAATTGCTGAGAATGGTGGCATGCATCATTTGTGCACTAAGCACATCAACATTGAGCATCACTTTGTGCACAAGTGCATTGCCATGGGGGAAGTCCAAGTTGTCTGGATCGACACTCGTTAGCAGCATGCAGACTTTCTCTCCAAAGGTCTTAGCACTGGAATGTTCAATGCTGCAGTGCATGCAGCTCGCATGTTGTGTGCACGTGATGACACTGATTGATGTGACCACTATTTCCTTTTTTCCTGTATTGTTGTTCTCTATGTGGTGTGTGGACTGTTTGTCTGTGGGTCATGGAGGAGTGTTGGTTGTCACTATCAGACACGCAAGTGACCTCTTGACTCCATTCATTCACACACACCGTCACTACAGGTGACTAAGCTGACATGAAGCTCAAGGTGCACGCGTTGCAGGCCACGCATCACTGGCGTCCCAACCGGGTGCAAGATTGGTACAAGCTCTGTCATGCTCAGTTGCATCGGAGAGCATATTTGTTGTTACCAGCATCTGGTGATTAGCTCTCACTTGGCTAAAACATGAGGGAAATATGTGGGAGATATGTGCATCCACATACACTCGAGGTCGATGTGGTTCTCTATGTGGTTGATATGCATGCTCTGCTAGATTTGTGGTTTAGAGCATTGGGTTGCTGATCCTACGGGGCCACACTCTCAGCCATTCTGGAGTGTGATAAACCACGGCGGCTTTTTGCCGTCTGGTTAGGTTCAGTCCCGAGGTGGCGGCCGGGCCCCACTTCGAGCCACTCGAGTGGGTGGCCCGACCAACCTGTTGTTAAGGGCTCGCTAGCCTGTTACTCCTGTTACACTTGCTTCTGGCAATCTCTCAAGGTTTTTCACCAACTTCTTGTCTCTCCCGTCGCCATGGCTATCTTGTGATCCTCGCTTGCATGGTAGGGAGCTTGTACTGGCATTTTGACGCTACCTACAACCCTCTCCCCTCGTCTTGCTCATTTTGTTGGGCGAGGAAAAGGCTAGGTCAAGTGCTCGAGGCCACCAGCCTTGACCTTAGGGGCCTTGCCTCCTCCTGGCCACCGATCGCGTGACCTGTTCGATCGGTGGCCAACAAGTGGCTGGCCGATGGCGAGCATGTCATTGGACCAACTGTCGGCCGTCCAGCTAGGTGGCTGGACGTGCGTTTGTAGCTAGGGTTTAGGCAGCCGAAGTCCACGTACGCCACGGGGTGCAAGGCATCCTCCAGCAACCGACTCCATACATGCGGACATGGCATCCCAAACTCACGCCACCTTCCGCACGAGCACTCTTTGGTGCTGACGTTGATGTCGCGTGGAGTGTTATTTGTGTGCACTGTTGTGCCGCTTGTCCATGGTCCCACCTTGTCCCCATCCAGTCCAAGCTATACCCCCGGTTGCGTTCACAGTTGTTCTTCACCTTTAGGTACAGTGCTGGCATGACACTGCCCTCGGCATCATGTGCCATCTTGCGGCGGATGTGCCAGAGTCTCTGCACGAACACGCGGGGGTTTTCAAAACAGAATTAGGGGTACGTCTTCTTGTAAGGCTGCACACCAGTACGGAACCGCGGTTTTGAGAATGGAACCGGAGCCGTGGTTTTGGTTCCAGCTCGGAACCGGAACCGCAGTTCTTGTTCGGGAACCGCGGTTCCTCATGGAACCGCGGTTCTGGTCACTATTCCATAGAAGTTCCCCTCGTACGCAAGGAATATGAAGCATGATCGGCTGCCACCATCATTTTTTTTTCCAAAAAGACAAGGAAAAGGCCCTTCAATACTCTTCCATTATACGTAGGTACGTAATTGGAGTGGTAACATAGCCTCCAAGGGTGCCACATCAGCAAATAAAGCCAAAAAAATCCCCAGTCCCCACTCATTATCCCCTCCATAGACCTGGGTTAAGGAACCGCGGTTCCTGGACGGTTCCAGAATCTTGGAACCGGAACCGCGGTTCTGGTTTAGGAACCTGTGTGTACCCTTATCTTCCTGAGCTCCACAAGCTTACCGTTGAGGGACTCCACGACATTCCTTTTGGTGTGTCCACCATGAAAGACTGGGCAGTGAAGCCTGCTCCATCTTTCCTTCAGGATGCTTGGCTCCCCATTACCACCCAGCAGGTAATCCACAGCCCTTGGGGCCAACCGGTGCATCTTGACCAGGCAGGCATCCCAATCCTCCTGCGTTGTCACGTGGGCCAGGTTCCAGAAGAGAGTGCCCGGCTTGTCATGGCACCGGGACTGCACGTTCCGCGGTGAGGTGCCAGGTGCGACAGGTGTGCATTGCACCAGGTAGTTTGGCCTACACTGCTTTTGCCAACCCCTTTTTGCGGTCTGAGATGACCATTGTTCCAATCTGAGCCGTTGTTGTGTATGCTGCTACAACAAGCTTGCACAACCACATCCAATTACGCTCATCCTCCCCAGACACCAAAGCGTACACCGCGGGCATGGCATTGTTGTTCTCACCAAAGAACTACATGATCAAAAGGACTTGCTTGTGCCCATTTTTTAGGTGTGTCCCATCCATGTCGAGCACTTGCCGAGTGTAATCAAAACCTCTGCGGCAGACTTCTGGTACGACGAACACCCGGTCAAAAGTGCCAATCTCCCGGTCCTTCTCAGCCTTTGCGATGGCCAACAAGCCCACCTTTAGGAGCTGTAGGAAAGAGCATGTTTGAAACGCTTAGTGTGCAACCAGAAAAAGGAGTTTAGCGACGCAAAAAACCATGGAAAGCATGAGGGGACAAAAAATACCTCTGCCATGATTCCAGGGAACATGGACCAGGACTCTTTCTTCTTGCCGTATATCTTCTCTAGATAGCCTTTTTGGCGCGGTACAGGGTTTTGTACAAGACTTTCATGTTGCCAACCTTTGTGATGACTACCTGTAGCGCCTTTGGAGTTGCCGGAGGGTCCTTCATAAGGGTGCTTTGGATGTGCCATACCACCCACCGCGTCGAGCACAGAGGGTTACCCTGGCAAACTCCGGGATCACATAAGTGCCCATGCGTGAACGATGTGGTGTTGAACGAACCGGACTGCTTGCTGTAGGCTGCATGCACAATCCACAGGCATTTACTGATGACGAACGGCTTGTAGCACACCACGAAACGCTTTTTGTCACTCTTCAACCACCTCAGCGACATGCAGTTGTCAACCGTATACTCTTCCACGGCTGCTTTGCATGTGGCTATGGTCTCGAAAGATGAGCCGATGGGGAAATCAACTTCAACCTTCCCCTTCTTCGGGGCTGCATTGTATGGGATCGGCTTCGTGACATTGGAGGAGGCAGCCTTTGCCTTGGCGTCGGCTGCCCTGGCATCATCATTCGACCCGACGGGCAGGCCCTTGGTTGACTGCACTCGACTGCCTACACGCGACATCCTGAGGGGAGTCACAGCTTCACGACGTGTAGCACCGTCAACTGCACTATGCGGTGCATCGTCATTCTCGTGAGGAGGAGACTGGCATGTCAAGCAAGGCTCATCCTTCATTTCATCGTCACTGTCGTCTGGCGGAAACCAGGATGAAGTGACAGCTCCACCGTGATACGCACCTCTGTGGTGTGTGTTCTCCACCATCGGAAGACAACATGGGTACCTCGGGTAGAAAGCATGGCTCTATATAGCTTAGATATCCCAATTCGTTTCCCACGCATGTTGAAGTAGGCCCTCGTGAGGGCTTGCAACATCATCGATGACGAGCTGCACCACAATGGGGAGTAATGCCAGAGCCCCCCACGACACTCAAGCCTCGTTGTGGAAAAAGAAATCAACCAAAAGTACTACAGCAACATAGGGATACACATGGTAGCCCTGCATGATGGGAGGTACATTGCGACTCAGGCAACCGGCGGACTTAGCAAGGAGACGGGCAGTCAAAATCAGATTACAATACGCGCAAAGAAAGGGACACGTTCCAGGCAAAGCCATTTGCGACCTAGTAAAATTCAAGGATCTTACGATCAATCAGTTAGATGACGCAGTGAGCCATATGGTGTGCAGCGCATAGCTACTAGCCGATTCCTTGCAATATCATATAACGTACCCTCCTGAAGAAGGCTCCGGAACCAAATCAAACCACGTGTGTTTCATTCCATATCACGGGTACGTCAGCCCACGATGCACTAGCAAGTCATCTCATCACCGCTGTTAAAATCCATCTCAACTCTGTTAAAAACATAAAATATATGTCAAGCGTGCCCATGACGAACACTAACCGAGGGCACAGCTATCATTTCGTTTTCGACTATGGGCACCGCTGTCATTTCGTTTCCGACTATGGACACCGCTGACATATCGGTTACAACTATGGACACCGCCGTCAGTTCGTTTTTTACTATGGACACCCCTGATTTATCGAGCGAAATGATGGGTATCTTACAACACTGTCCGCCAAGCTAAACCCTTCAACCTCGGATGTATTTCAGGGGAGGGTTCGAATTGGATTTGGCTGCCGAAATGAGGGCTTGATGTAAAATGTACATGCAAAAAAATTACAACAGTGGTCCGAGACCCCCCCTGCAATAAAAGGGAATCTGCTAGGCTCTACTATGGCGGGGCCTGGCAGATGCCCGGGCTACAATAAACCCTTCACCCAGGATGTATTTCAAGGGAGGGTTTGAATCAGGGTTGGATGTCGGAATAAGGGTTTTATGAAAAACGTACATGCAAAAAAATACGACAAGAGGGGTCTGAGATCCCCCTGCGATAAACGGGAATCTCCCTGGCCCCGCTACCGCGGGGCCTGGCAGATGACCGTGCAAACAAATATGCCCTTCGACCTCGGGTGTAATTAGGAGGGGGGGGGGGGATCCGGTTTGGACGCCGGAACAAGGGTTTGATCCAAAACGTAGATGCCAAAACAATTACAAGAGGGGTCCAAGGATGGAGGGTTTGAATCCAATCTGCAACAAACAAGTTGTCATATCGGTATAGAATCCACACATACAGACGGACTCGTTCCAGCGAGACACAGCTGCAAACCGATCAGGTTCGAAATACTCCAATGTCCATCATTTTGCACGATTTAGCATCATTGTCCATAGTAGAAAACGACATGATAGAGGTGTCCATGTTTTCAAATGTGCGACCGAAAATGGAATTCGACTTCGCCCTCGAGTTCGAACGTCCCCGACTTCGAGAGCGAAATCAGTGACTTCTGACACCGGCCTTACCGATGTCAGAAGTTACCATGTTGCGAGTTTTGGAGTTCGCAACTGTGATCTCCAAAACTTGCATGTTTGCAAGGGTGAATGCACGAGCTCTGAGAAAACCCCCTAGTTGAACTAGGGGATTTGGGTTATACTTGCCCAAGCAACTGCCAGGCCCCACGGTAGCGGGGCCCGGCAGATTCTCTTAAATCTATCACAGTGTGCGCCGCATATCGCAACCCCCCCCCTCCCAATATCCGACAAACCCCCTAGTTACACTGGGGGATTCTGGGTTTTATTCTTTTACTTGCCCGGGCATTTGCCGGGCCCCGCGGTAGCGGGGCCCAACAGATTTCCTTTAATCTAGCACAGCATGCGCCGCATCTCGCAATCCCCCCTTCCCAACATCCGACAAACCCGCTGGTTACACTGGGGGATTTGGGTTTTATTCTTTTACTTGCCCGGGCATCTATCACAGCGTGCGCCGCATATCGCCCCCCCCCCCTTCCCAACATCCGATAAACTCCCTAGTTACACTGGGGGGTTGGATTCTATTCTTTTACTTGCCCGCATCTGCCGGGCCCCACTACCACGGGCCCCGGCAGATGTCCTTTCCTCTATCACAGCGTGCGCTGCATCTCGCAAACCCCCCCAAACCCTCGACAAACCCCCTAGATAAAATGGGGGGTTTGACAGGGTCATCGCGAGCTTGCAGGGAGGTTTCACTGCGAAACCCCTCCTACGAGCTCACGATGACTAGCGAAGTTCGACTTCGTCCTCGAAGTCGAAATCCACGTCGAATATGTTAAATACATGAAATAAATATCAGGACGGAGTTGTAATATGTCCATCGTTTCGATCGATAGATCAGCGGTGTCCATAGTTGGAAACGGAACGACAGCGGTGTCCAAAGTCGAAAACGGAAAGCCGACGGTGTCCATAGTCGCGAACGAAATGACAGCAATGCCCATATTTTTCATCGAGTAAACGAAAACGGGCACGACTGATCTATATTTCATGCATGTATCACATTCGATATGGATTTTGACTTCGAGCCTTGCCGGTCATCGCGAGCTCGCAGGAGGAGTTTCGCGGTGAAACCTCCCTGCGAGCTCGCGATGACCCTGCCGAACCCCCCATTTAAAGTAGGGGGTTTGTGGTAGGTTTGGGGGGGTTTGCAGGATGCGGCGCACGCTGGGCATCTGCCGGGCCTCGCTACCGCGGGGCTCGGCAGATGCCCGGGCAAGAAAAAATAATACCCAAACCCCCGAGTGTAACTAGGGGGTTTGTCTGTTATTGGGGGGGGGGGGGGGGGA
>SZWC01009904.1:51774-76742 GCA_023375785.1 Penium margaritaceum
TTTTTTTTTTTTTTTTTTTCCGTTTTCGCTCGCACAACGAAAAACATGGGCACCGCTGTCATGTCGTTTTCGACTATGGACAGCACAGGCTTTCTGTTTTCGACTCTGGACACTGCCGTCGTTTCGCTTTTGACCATGGACACTGCGGATCTATCGAACGAAATGATGGACTCCGGATTATTTACGCCTACATGTCAGCAGTGCCCATTTTCGCTCGAAGAACGCAAAACATGGGCATCGCTGTCATGGCATTTTTACTGTGGACAGCGTTGCTTTATCGTCTAAAACGATGGACGTATTAGAAGTCTGTCCAATCGATAAACATCCTGGACCTTTCAAGTAGATCAATCGGCTGACGCAATCTGTTATATGGTGTGCAACGTGTAGCGAAGAACACTTTGACGAGCAATAAAAAATATCACACCGCCTGAAACGGGTGCCTGGAACCATTCAAACCAAGTATTTTACCTTCTATATTACGCGTATGTTAGCCGATGGTACGCTTGTACGTCGTCTCATTTCCGGAATCAAAATAAACTTCAAATCCGATAGAAATGGGGAAAATATGTCAGCCGTGCCCATGTCGGACACTAACCGAGGGCATACCCGTCTTTTCGTTCTTTACCATGGACACCGCTATCATTCTGTTTTTGACTATGGACATCATTGAAATTTCGTTTTTGAATATGGAAACCGCCGTCTTTTCAATTTTGACCATGGAAACCACTGATCTGTCGACCCAAACAACGGGCACCACTGTGTTTGCGCCCAGTGGTAAATCTTAACAATAAAATCATTGCATACCCACTTCTGAAAAACAATACATATTGGACCGGTGTTGCGTGAATTTCTTCCTTATAGTAGACGTTGCACGCATGATACGATGCGCTTGAGGAAATGTGGGTACATGAGGCATTTTCTGTGTAAAGTGAGTACCATGCTTATTTTGTGCGGAAAATGGCGAGGAGAAAATTCGGAGGCCTAAACAGTGGGTATAGCGGAATTAGGCCTTGCGTTACATTCCTTTCCATTTGTTATGAACTGTCCCCATTCATGACCAGCCAGTAGGAGTACCAAATTGTGAATCATTGACATTGTAAAACAAATTTCACTTTCCAAGTGCCATCTAGACATGAACACATGCACGTTACTTTGACCCAAATTTTGGTTTATCGGTCAGCTCGGCTAGCGGCCTCCCCCTCTCATGCTCGAGCATCCTCCATCCAGGTAGGGAATCTCCAACCTTTTCTGGCCATTGTCCATCGATACCACCTAGCATGAATGGTGCATGTTATGTCCACGTCCAGGTGGTGCGCCATGTAATGAGTCGATCCATGTAAGCTTCTAGCTCGCTCCAGTCTCCGTTGACCATCCTAATGACCAAGCAAGATTCAGGCTCCTGCGAATTGTGTTCACGTCTACACCCAACCCAAAAAACAAGGTACTCCATAGCAATCCGTGATCTAAGTATACACTCTTGTTGCTAGAGTTGGTAAAGGACATCGTATTGATAACGACTGTCAGAACTACCGATGGTGGCTGAACTGTTTCTTTGGTTGTGTCAAGATTCAACACGCTCACATGAGAAGACGTCATGTTTCTCCACACTCGACGGAAGCAGCAATCAATATGCCTCTGGCCCAATGCATGCATCGACAGGGAACAACCCAATGCATTATGGCAGAAATTTTTGCGCTCTTGAAGACTTCAAGTAAAGGTTTGAAGTGCCAAGCAAGACCTTGTCACTAATTTCAAACGAGATGTCATGACGACCTTTGTCTGCGTATTCCTTTTTTCATTGCCAAGACGCTTGAAGATGACCCTTCACCTCTTGTAACAATTAGTATATGCGCTAGAGAATGGCCTAAGCAGGAGACACGTGTCCATCTATGCTCCCATTCTTCTCTGATAAAGAGGGTATCACTGGATGACGACCATTGTTCGATACAAACCGTGTGAACTGTGAAGACTCATTCATCGAGTAGTTCACCATAAACTATGTGGGTGCTAGGAATTTGTCCTAATCATTCATGGCACAGTCAATGACCATCTGAAGCATCGGCTCCATAGTATGATTCATGGACCTTGCTTCTTGTAACATTTCTACGTACACGAGTCCCTAAAATCTGCAAGGAGGGTTTTTTTTCCTCACATTCATAGCTCACCGGCGATGACATTGGGATGTTTACGTTGTCCGGCCAAGGGTATTTTTGCCAACTGTCCCAACCTTCGATGTTCAGTTCCAGAAGTTTCTGAAAACTTTGAACACCTTCCAGAATGGTCAACAGAAGTATCGTGAACTATATCAATGTTTTGATATTGTTTGGTGGACTTCTAGACGGTGCTAGACTTTAATAAAGAAGCGTCTTGATATTATCGAAGCTCCCCTACTTCTCGGCAGAGCTTCTTGAATGTTAGCCACTCACGGCATGACCTTGTACGTGTCGCTCGGCTAGAGCACCAATGTTAGGCCTAGTAGAACATAAGTGGTACACACGATTAAGGTGCGGGACAAAATTCAGTTAAGGTGTTTGGGACAAATGGATCACTTGTATAAAGTAGTCAGCATACTTTGATGACAAGTGTCACGTGAGTCGAGCTCATATGTACCATATCAATAATGAGAATGAGGCATATGTCGGGTCACTCGTGCTCGAGCCGAGGGACACGTGCGAGATCACATTGCGAGTGGCTACTTAAAAAAGCTCCACCGAGAAGTCAGGGGGCTTCAAGAATATCGGAACGATTCGTTATGAAAGTCTAGTGCCATCGAGAAGTCAACTGAAGAACATTGAAACATAGATAAAGTAAGCAATACTTCCGTCGACCATCTTGGAAGGTGGTTGAACTTGTCCGAAACTTCAGGAACGGAACACCGTAGGTCGGAGCAGTTGGCCAGAATGCCCTTGGCCAGATGACATAAAAATCCTACAGACGACCCGTGGTGGGCCATGAATGTAAGTGTTTTGGACTTGTACATGTAAGGGACGTAGCACTTCCCAGTCCCCTTTTAGCTGCGACGTCCCGGCACACTAGTAGACACAAGCCGGTGAGGATGAAAGTAGCTGTCAATCAGATGATTGATGTCTTTGAGGCTGTTATAAGGCTCCCAACTGTTGTGTGCGACGTCGTAGCCATGTCACTTGACCAGAGACTCCATTGTTTTCCACGTCATCGATGTTTGAGGATATCTTTGATTGCGTACTATGTATCCCCGTCCACTTGCACAATAGGTGGAGGTACGATGACTGTGCCGAGAAAGTTCGTACTGGGATCTTGGTAATGCTTATGTTTCCTAGTGTGGAAGATAGGGTGGATCACTATGCTTTCAGGCAACGAAGGCGAGCGATGACCGGGGTTTGCATTCGTCTAATCTCAAATGGTCCGAACCATCGGGGTTTGAGCTTCACAAAGTCCTGTCCTCGGAGTTTGATATTTGCAGAGCTAAGGAGGACTCAGTCACCAGTGCTAAATAAGTCATTGCTATGATGTCGGTCGGTTCCCCGCTTGATAGTTGCTTGTGTCTTCGCAAGGGCTTGGGGTGTTTCCTCCCATATGCTTGCAAAGTCCCAATGGTGGATGTCAACCGCCAGGATTTTGCTCCGGCTCTGAAATCCATCTTGTGTGGAAGGAAGTTTGTCGTACACCACTTCAAAACGTATTCTACCAACTACGATGGAAGTGTCGGAGTTGTACACGAGTTCGGTGTTTGGCAGCTTTGTTTTCCAATCGATGCCCTGCAGCTCACAAGAAGTGTGGAGGATTTGTTTGAGCATATGATTGGTCCGCTCCGTCTACCCGTTGGTTCGAGGATGGAACGTCGTTGATAGCTGGATCTGACTGCCATAGTGTGTCATGAGTTCATTCCAAAAGCGGCTAGAAAACTGACCGTCTCTGTCGCTGATGATGGTACGTGGCACTCCGTGGAGCTGCATGATCTGATTTAGAAATAGCCACATTGTTCCTTCTGTAGTGATGATAGTTATTGTCAAAATAGAGTGTGATAATATAGAAAACATTTCCACAATGACAGGGATGACGTCACATCCCTCAATAGTTGCTGGTAGGCCTGTCATGAAGTCCATACTGATGTCGGCCCATGAATCTGTTGGAACGTGTAGGGGATGAAGTAGGCCAGGTGGCCACGTGTGATGAGATTCTTACCTCTAACACATGTCGCACGATTTGCAGAAGGCAACCACGTCGTTCTACATCTTGTCCCACCAGAAGTTCGTCACCAGCTTCTTGAGTGTTTGGTCCTCGCCGAAGTGTCCACCTAGACCGGTGTCCTGGCATTTCTCCTGTAGCATCCATCGCAGTCCCTCATTTGGAGGGACGAAGACGTCGCGAGTGAATCATCGTCGCCAGTAGCGGTCGTCGAACCAGAACTTGGTTTTGTCGTACCCATCGAACTACTCGTAACCCTTCGTGAACAGCCTCGCAAGGTACGGGTCTCAATCGACGAGCAACGTGCTGATCTTGGCCATCAAATCCGGTCGTCAACTTAGAGTATCCACTGGGTTTATTTTTCTAAGTAGTACTCGATGTCGTAGTTGAAGTTGGACTGGAGGAACTCCATCCATCGAGTTTGTCGACAACTTAGATTTGGCTGGATTTTGAGATGTTTTAGGGCATGATGGTCAGTGCAGACGATGCATCAACGGCATTCCAAGTAGCACCGCCATGTCTTGAATGCTTGCACAAATGCAAGCATTTATTTCTCGTGCACCACGTAGTTGAGTTCTAGCCTCTGTATTTTTTGCGACATGTACGTGACCACCGTAGTTCTCCACCATAGTTTTATAGGAGGAGAATGACACCGATGGCTTCATTGGACACGTTGGTGGCCATGATATTATTCACCAAAAAGTTCACCAATCATAAGGTCAGAGCGTTTCTCAAATTTTTCAACGCCTCTTGTTTACTACCCCCCCCCCTCCCAATTCCACTCAATGGTCTTTCCTGTGAGATTGGAGGAGGCGTTGTCACTCTTTTTTCGTCCTTTACAAATTGACAGCAGTTGTTGCATGAGCCTAAAAACACCAAGACGTACCAAACATTTATGGGAGTCAGAAAATCAGTGACTGCCTCCACCTTTTCCGGGTCCATGGTGATTCGTCCGCTGTTGATGATGTGGGCCAAAACCTTGATCGAACAGTGACCAAAGTTGCATTTTGAGAGTTTTCCGATTTGTTTTGTCTTTACAATATGTCAAGAAGTTTTTGGAGGTGCCCATTCTGCTCCTCTAGGGTGTGGATGTACACCAAGATGTAATGAAGATACACAATGACAAATTCGTCGAGGTACGCACAAAAATTTACTCATTGACATCATAAATATTGCACGGGCATTTGTGAGTCCGAACGGCATGGCCGTGAAATCTAAGTGTCCGTGTCTGGTACAGAATGTTGTCTTCTTCACGTCCTTATCTGGTACGTGGATCTGATGATAGTTGTTACGTAAATCAATTTTGTTGAAAATTCGAGCTCCACGGGCTTGACAAACAAGTTCATCTGCTCGAGGGAGGGGGTAACGGTCCTCGATGGTGATGTCATTCAACACGTCGTACTCCACACACATCCACGTGTCTATGGTTTTCAAAAAATGTACAGGTGCCTCATAGGGTGAAGTGGAGGGTCTAATGAACCCCTTATGAAGCATTTCATCCAGCCGCTTCTTGAGTTTGGTTAGCTTGTGATTGCTCATCTTATAGGTCTCCTCTACCGTCGGTCTGCTGCCCGGCTTTAGGTCTATCCGATGGTTGATGTTTTGTTGTGGTGGTAGCTCTCTGGGTAATTCGTCGGCAAAAACCCCATTCGAACTCCTCAATGAGCACTGCAAACTCCTTCTATACTGCTACAAACTTCTCAGGTGTCGAGGTTGTTGGTGTCACCTTGGCTGCTACAAATTCTTTGACTTCCCCTATTTCCACGTGGACTAACCACACTTGGACTTTGCACTTTAGATATTTCTTGGCCACGTCCAAAGATATCAGCTGTTGCAACTTCCTCTGCTGTTCCGATTTTGAGCATTGTAGTTGGCCTTGTTGATGTCACTCTGGACTATTGACGCAGACGTTACAGTCGTAACCATGCGTATTACTTATCTTTCAACTTCCCACATTGAGCAAGTGTACCGCACAAAGTCACTCCATGTTTCTAGTGGTGTGGGAGAGGCATACCACGTCCTATTCATCTGCTTGAATGGCAGTACACATACGGTCAACAATGTCAGAGTGGTCGCGTGAGCCGTTCACCCAGCTCTGTCGGTTTCCTACTGTCGTTGGATGCTCTTCAGTTCGGACCACTAACTTAAAGCCGTACCACACAAAAGCGAGGCCGCGAGGCCGATTTTATTTTTGTTGTTGACCCTAGTAGCACTGAATTAAATCATTTACCTTGTCAGCCACATGCAGACTGTCAGTCCCTTGGAGTTCGCAGGATCAAATTGCTCGGGAAGTGCCGGTTCAATTTGGGTTTCACTCGAGACTTACAAATTTCTCTAGATGAGTAATATTTCGCATGCACGAGATACTAGAAGCTCCTTCATAGCGGCATTGAGTTGTTGGAGCGGATGGGTGTTGAGGAGCTCGAGTCCCGACAGTTTTTGGTACAAGTATTTGTTGATTCGCGCTTGCAGGCTAGTGCCTCCCATCATCCATGGTGTCATCCCAACGGGCTACGGCGGGGGCAAAGGATTTGCCGAACCCGAGGGGTCCATCACCAGATTGGTCCTCGAGTTCGTTGGTGCTACACCATTCACGGCAAGTTGTCCCTACTGCCTGGTTTACGTGGAGAGCATCGCTGTTCGCGTGCTACTGCTTTTCCATCACTGGAGTACTCGACAGGGACTATTGCTCATCACCGAGTGCGCTCTCTCCATTCATCGCTGTTGTCACAAAGTCTGTAAGCTTCTGAATGGGGGAGATGTGCTGAGGACGGTGCAAGGTTGATCCCATGTAGTTAATATGTCTGTTACACCTCCAATGCCACTACGCTCTGATACCAAGTGTTACGCCGAGCAAAATATAGGTGGTTCACAGGGATGAGGTGCGGGAAAAAAAACATCTCGGGTGTTTGGGACAAAAGGATAATTTTTATTAATCGGTAAGTGAACTTTGATGACAAGTGTCGAGTGAGTCAAGCACATATATACAACGCCAAAAATGAGCATGAGGCATGTGTTGGATCCTCGGTGCTCGAGCCGAGCGATGCGTGTGAGGTTGTATCACGCTTGGCTTCTTTGAGAAGCTCCACCAAGAAGTGAAGGGGCTTCCAGAATGTTGAGATGCTTCTTTATAAAAGTCTAGCGTCGCCAAGAAGTTGACTGAACAATATCAAAATATCGATTTAGTTTGCGGAACGTTTTTTTACCATTCTGGAAGGTGGTCGAAGTTGTCCGAAACTTCTGGAATGAAACACCGGAGGTCGGGGAAGTTGGCCAAAATGCCCTCTGCCAGATGGCATAAAGACCCCGAAGTTGTCGCGTGGTGGGCCATGGATGTAAGGACAGAAAAATGGCCACTCACGAAGTTTAGGGACTCGGGTACGTCAGGGACATGCCGATGACCTGGCATATGCCTCACTCTCATTCTCGACATTGTGTACATGTGCTCGACTCACTCGACACTTGTCATCGAAGTACACTTACTGCTCAATACAAATGATCCATTTATCCCAAGAAACCCAATTCATCCTTTGTCCTGCACCTCATCCCTGTGAACCACCTACATTCTACTTGGTGTAACGCTAGGTAGAGGAGTAACCGACGTATTAACTACTTAGAAACAACCTTGCAAGAGTCCTCTGTGTACCTCCACAACAAGGACGGTTAATAGAGTGAGCGTACCCGACGACGAGCAGCAGACCCCGGCGAGGACTTCTGCGATGGCAGATTAGCAGCACGCAAACAATGATGCTCCCCAAAGAAACCATGTGGCAGTGGCAGCTGTTGCGGTGAATGTCGCAGCACCAACAAATTCAATGGCCAATTAGGTGATGTCGATTCACTCACCAGGTCATCGTTCCTCTAAAAAAAAGCTACAAAGGATGCTATTGGAGGAATGCCACGACATTGGTCCAAGTGAATAATTTGGCGAAGACAAGACACTCAAGAAGCTGGCAAAGCACTACTGGTGTGACAAGATACAGGCCGACGCGACGGCCTTGTGCAAATCATGAGACACTTGTTAGGGACAAAAATCTCATCGCATGCGGCCATCTGGCCTTATTCAACCCTACTTGTTCCTACGGATTTGTGACGGGACTGTCCGCCACTCCCAAGGAGTATGATGCCATCCTTGTCGTGGTGGAAAGCTTTTTTGAAATGCCACACTTCATTCCAACGACGACCACCGACACTGCAAATGGGACATCACGAGTGTTCCTAAACCAGATTGTACGGCTCCCCGCTCTACCACAAACCATCCTCATTGATAGGGGTGGCCGACTCACAAACCGTTTTTGGCGCTAACTGATGATGCGTTATGGTAGTGGGATCCAACTATCAACCACGTTCTATCCTTAGACCAATGGGAAAACAGTGTGGACCAATAAGATGCTTGAACAAGTCCTCAGCATTATGCAAACCTCGTGGTACCATTTGGGAAGTAAAATAGTCGACCGCCAAACTCGCGTACAACTCCGCCACTTCCACCGCAACTAGTAAAGTACCTTTTGAAGTGGTGTACGGCAAACTTCTTGCCACACCGGCTGGACTACAAAGTAAAAGTAACATCCATGCGGTCAACATCCACCACAGGGACTTTACTAGCACAGGGGAGGAAACTCGGCAGACCCTTGCAAAGACTCAATCAGGTATGAAGAGGGTATCTGAATCACATTGGAGCGATGATGCATTCAGCGCAAGCCACTACATCCTCCTTAGCTCTACAAATATCACACTCCAAGGGCAGGACTTCACAAAGCTCAAACCTGGGTGGTTGGGAATTTTTTAGATCGAGATAATTCAAACCCTAGTAGTCGCTCGATTTCGTCTACCTGACAGTATAGTGATCCACTTTGTCTTCCACACCAGCAAACTCAAGCACTACCAAGATCTCCATACAAACTTTCCTAGTAGAGACGTTGTACCTCCACCTCCTATATAAGTGGATCGGGATATGGTGTACATGATAGAAAATATCCCTGGACATCGATGCTATGGAAAAATGGTCAATTATCTACTCAAATGGCATGGCTACAACACCGTGCACAATAGCAGGCAGCCATTCTACAACCTCCGAGATGATGATCATCTGATTGATGGCTACTTTTGTCATCACCAGCCTGCATCTGCTCGCGCGCCAGGATGTCGTAGCTAAAAGGGGGAGAAGTGTTACGTCCCTGACGTACACGAGTCCCTAAACTCCGCAAGTAGGCATTTTTTCCTTTACATTCATGGGGCGCTACGCGACGATTTCAGGAGTTTTACACCGTCTGTCCAAGGACGTTTTGGCCAGCTGCCTTGACCTCCGATGTTCCGTTCCAGAAGTTTTTGACAACTTTGACCTCCTTCCAAAATGGTTTAAAAAGGTATCGCAAACTATATCAATGTTTGGATGTTGTTTGGTTGGTTTCTCAACAGTGCTAGACTTTTATAAAGAAGCACCTCGATATTCTCGAAGCTTCTTGACTTCTTCGTGGAGCTTCTTGAATCAGCTACTCACAGTGCGATCTTGCATGAGTTGCTAGGCTCGAGTGCCGATGACCCGACATATACCTCACTCTCATTCTCGGCAATTTATGAATGTGCTTGACTCACTCGTCACTTGTTATGGGAGTAAACTTACAGCTAATACAAGTTATCCATTTGTCCCGAGAACCATGGATCGTCTTTTGTCCCATACCTCATCTCGGTGAACTACCTACGTTCCGCTCGGCGCAACATATATCCGTCAGTCCGAGAGTGGTATGTTGTTGATAGTTGAGACTTCGTGCCAAAGGACGCATGCATCTTTTGCACGGAATGTTTAGAAAAAATTCCATCTCAATAAGAGATTATGTGCAAAGGCAAGCCGTGGTCATTCACAATGCCCTAATTATGTGACAAGCAATTTCTTGTGGATTCATGTTAGTGGTCGTGGGAATGCACAATCGGCAATTTCCCAATAACATTTTGTTTTTTTTCTGGCGTCACTCTCGTTCTCACCTATACCTCATCCTCGCTTGTTCTTGCTGGCAAGGAAGGCGGGCAAGGGTAAGGACCCTTGAGGTCCTCGGGACCTCTCAACCACCGATCAAGCCACCAGCTCGATCGGCGACTGGTGGCTTACTGATGGGTGGCCGGCCGGTCATCTGACTGGCAGCCGGCCGCCTAGCCGGCCAGCCGCCAGCCGGCTGGTGGCAAGCGCGTGGCTGCCACCGGACAACCCTCGCAATAGCAAGGGGTGGTTGCGAACCACCCAATCGCTACTGCAAGGTGGGAGGGCCGAACCAGCCCTCCCGTTACATTTCTCCCCACTTTTTATGAACCATCCTGGTTTGTCACCTGTGACCCTCTTATACCACGATGTAGCGGGAGGGCCGGTTCGGCCCTCCCACCTCGCAATAGCAAGGGGGTGGCTGCAAGCCACCCCTCGCTTTTGTGAGGGTTGGTTGGTGGTCAGCCACCCGCTGGCTACCGGCCGGCCGGCGGCCGGTCAAGTGACCAGCCGGCCACTAGCCAGCGAGGCACCGGGCACCAATCAAGCTGGTGGCTCGATCGACGGCCAGGAGGCCGTGAGGCCTTGAGGGTCAAGGCCTGTGGCCTCGTGTACTCATCCTCATTTGCCTCCTTGCTCGCGAGAGCAAGCGAGGTGGAGGGATAGATCAAGAGCGAGAGCAAGGGGTGCATGAGAGCAGTCAATCCGAAATCACCCATCGTGCCTCGCACGCGAGGATTTTGCGTCGACGCATCAAAAATAAAACTGAATTTTGTTTAGGTCAAACTACAAGTTTTGAAACCGGAGAACTTGTGTGAATTCGCGAGATCAGGATAATACCCCCCTCGTTTTGGACCCCAAACGAGGGGACGAGGTAAAAACGGGAATGGGTCTCCGAAGACTTGAAATATTCAAGTTTCCCTGCATTAATCTGATGATGATTGTTCACAAGAGTGACACTGAGGGGAAAGCCCTCGAGCAAGCTTTGGATGCCATTCTGCGAACCCTGGCGACAACCTAAGGATAGGAGCTGAAGACTCGGCCGTTACAGTGTTTTTTTAGAGTAGGACGATCCTTGTGACCAAGTGTGCAACGGTTCCGGTGGCTAGAAGAGATAGAAAATGCCACGAGCAGCTACAGCGGCAAAAGAAATGTTAGAGAGGAGTATGGACTTAAAACATAACCATTTTTAACGCCATAAGTTGCGTTGGAAATCTCTTGAGGGGCTCTATGTTTTTCTGTCAACTCCTCTAAGCTTATCCTACTCGCCGGGGAGCTAGGTGGGCTTTTTTGTACGCATGGGGAGTGTCCATCCCTAAACCAACAACTTCTCTCCTCTTCTTAAGGCGCCCTTCGTCCTCCTCCATCCAAAAAATTGAATAGTGCTTCTTTTCAAGGCTAGGGGCTTTCGCAGCCTACGAACACCCTAAAAAGAGGGAGGGTAACACTAGGAAGATTTTTGGTGGCTTTTCCAATGCTGCTAGCTCAAGGAAGACATTTCCAAGAGGCACGAGACGTGTCAAAGGGACTCAGGAGGAGGCCAAGGAAGACAAGAAGATGATGAAGGAGATAAGATCAGTGAGGGAGAAGCGTATGAGGATGTAGACTTTTAGTTAGAGTTGACCCCTCCTCCTCCTCACCTCTTTGAGCGGTACTCAATTTCTTCTAGTCTCTTGATCTTGTCCTTGTCATGTTTTTATAGGCTTTTTAGCTTGCCTAGTACCGTGAGTCGCGGCTTAGGGTGTTGGCTAGGACCCACGTGATTGTACCAACCGAGGCGGCTAAGGGAAATAGTGTTCTTCTACCACGTGATTGTTTCAACCGTAACATCCTATAAAGATAGAAATTTCTTATAATTGCCTCGCTGATCGTGAAAGCAAGGTGACTTCGGGAAGCGACACCTCCTCAAGGTTGTGGGATGACCCTCATGACTGTCTTCATGTGCTAGTTGTACGGGCGATGGAATGGCAAGTGCTGGACCGTCCAAGATCAACAAGGGCAACGTGATGACACTCTCACCACACATCCTTGGCGGACTCCAAATTCTGGGAGCCACCACAATGAGCACGGTTGCCAAAAATAAGGAAACAGAACCGTCGAAGGCAACCCTTGCTAGACTTGGTGACAGTGAGAAGCATGTCGAAGACAAAAAAGTACTTGATGAGCATGACGACGTGCATGTGGACAACTCCCACATGACGGACAACGAGCCCGGGGAGGACCATCCAAGCGTGGACCCCAACAAAGAGCACGAAGTCGATGATGGTGAAGGCTACAAGGGTCACAATCATCACCATAATTGTGCGGTGAACTCAAGTCGATCACTCAAGAAGGGAAAGATTCCTACGGGATCGTCTCAAGTTGTTGATAGTATCAAGGTCTTCAACAGCAGCAAAGGCACCAAAAGTAGCTACATAGGAAGTTCCCACAAGCATGAGTCGGACGACATTTTCGCGAAGCTAATTGGTAACGAACGCTAGAGTCTTGCTGATTTGGCTGCCAAGGCGACGGACTGACTCAAGATCGCCAGTGATAGTGGAGGTGTAGCACTATCTAGAGGAGTGGAGGCGGACCCCCCTTCCTACGATATGGCTCCGATGGAACAGACCCAAGTCCACTCGAGCGTCGTCGCTAACGACAGCCTCCTCTAAAAATTGGGACTCCTCAGAGGCATGTACGCAAACTGTACCCTCCTACAGTGGATAAAGGTTCAAGGACGGCGCGATGCCCTGGATGCTATTGGCACTGTTGCTTTGCCTATAGTGGGCCAGCAGATTGGCGAACGTGAACTTCAGCTCTAATGTCAGTGCCTCACGGTCGCCAACCTGCTGGCCCACCCTAGGCAAAGCATCACGCACCCCGACCGTGATCTTCACCTGCAGCGCCTGGCTCCTCATGAGGCAACCCGTCAATGCAACGGCCTCGATAAGGCGTTGTAGAGCATGATCCAAGTGCGAATGTAATAGAAATTGTAGCAGGCTGTAGGTGCTGATGACACTACCAGTGGTAACAAGGACTTGCCTAACTCAACGCCTTTAGGGCTGGTCATGAAAACATCCTTCATCCATAGTTTATAGATCTTCCAAAAGGATGTGAAGCTCACCGACTGTCTGAATTGGATAGAGCACGTTGTATATCTGCACAAGGCACCAGACAGACAGTGGGACAACCTCGCCACGACGTGACTTGAGAACAAGCTCTTCAAGTACGTGGTCAAGGAGTGGGGTGTGTAGCAAGAAGTATTGAGTGGAACTCTATGCCGTGGATGCCTTCTACGATATCCAGTGCAAGAAGTATATCCAGTGTGAGGAGGTGGAGTGTACCTTTGAAGATCAAGGACCTCAGGCAACTGGGTAGCTCGCTTGAGGCCTACTTGAGCAAGTTTACCGCACTCATTGAGGAAGCCGGAAGCTTCATGGAGTGTGATGGAACCAAGACCTTCCAAGTATCTAGAATGCTTGTTGCTAGAGTACTTGCGTGATGGCCTGGCCAGTGAGAACCCGGAGAAAAATACCACCACGACAGCAATGGATCAATCTTGGACAAGATAGAGGATGTTGCGTGACTACATGAGCAAAGTGTATTCGGAAAACCCGAAGCACTACTCCGATGCATAACCAAATGCATGTGTATAACAAGGTTGTGACATGCACGTGGACGTTGTAGGGGTTGGTGGGTCAGCCGAACACTGGGTAGGGCTAAGGGCAAGTAGCCCACAAACCCTATAGCCAAGAAGGCTGGTGGAAACAAGGTCCCCAACAACAAGCGCGGCCACCATAATGACGAGCTGCAAGTGGTGCGTCAGTGTCGCAACGTAGCCTTTTGCGATGGGCTCTACCACAACTGCATGCAGCCTGGCCATTCTAGGACCCAGTGACCTGAGGCTATTGGTGGTGGGCAAGAGGTTGCGACGTTGGCTACATCTGCAGCACCTCGTGGGATGGTATAGCAGGAGGCCGCGGACAGGGTCGTGGACAAGGCCGCGATCGCGTCAATGGGTCTGGCCATGGTAATGGGCAGGGACGTAATACGGATTTTTTCCATTCCTGAGTGACGCCAGTGTTGATGATTCCGGGAAAAACTAGATCACAAGTGTGGGTTCATGATTTAAGATGAAGATGTTAAACAATTTGAGTTTTTTATGAGTTTAAACCTTTTTGTTACTTGCAACCCCCTTGTTGAATCTCATTCTACACTTGCTGACCGACACTACCCACTAAACATTGCATCTCCAGAAAAGGTGCACGACTGAACATGCTTAGTGGTGGCGACATCAACCACTGTGTTAGAGTTGTGTGATACAATGATTGAAGCAAACACCCTCAAAGCGGTGACTTTAATCACGTTCGCGGTACTTTTGGTCGACGATTTCAACCCAGTCAAATTTAAAGGTTGGAAGGTGCTAGCCACATTACACGTTCCCACAAGATGTGGGTGAATCATGGGGGTTGCGGTACCTGCCACATGAATTCTATGTTGATCACAAACTCGGCTTGCCGTCGTCAAGCCATTTTCACTCAGAAGAGTGAGGGTGACATGACGATGAGGTTTAGAGGACACCTAACTGGTGCTCCAGTGAACGTACTGGCTAACAAAGGATGATTCCTTTGTTAGCCTTGGCTTTACCCGACATGTGGGCCTAGAGTATGAGCCATCAAATGGCATAGTCATTGTTGGTAACAACCATATGGTATCCGTGATCGGTACCTGTAAAGCAAGAATTTGTGTTAAAGGTTACGCATAGAGTGTCACGTTGAAGGTACTCAACCTTATTGACCCGTTTTACATTGTGCTAGGCGATGACTGGCTCTGTGAAAACAAGGCTTTGATGTGCTTTGAATCAAAACGCATTAGAGCCAAATTATGCCAAATCAAAGAGTACCTTGCAAAACGGTGGATCGAGCCAAGTAGCTCGCCATGCGATGCACTAATCCTTTTTATGAACAAAAAGGATGATGGTTTGCACATTTGCATGGACTATCAAGTCTTGAACATGCTCATGGTGATAAAATCTATTCCCCTTACCGTGGATTGAGGAACCGATGACCAACTCCAAGGGGAAAAAGTAATTTTGTCCCCGAATCAAGGATACCATCAAATCTAAATCACGGAAGATAATGTATCCAAAACTGTGTTTTGGATGGACATGAGATACTATCGTTCTTGAGTTGTATGCTTCAGATTAAAGAATGCCCGGGCAACCTTCCAAGAAGAAGTGAACCGAATGTTTGTCAAGTAACTCGATCGGTTTGTCTTGGTTTTTGGATGACATATTGGTTCTCTCCAAATCTATGAAAGAGCACATAAAGTGTCTACGCAAAGTCCTTGCCATCCTTCGGGAACAATTTTTTTATGCAAAAGCAAGTAAATGTAAGTCCGTACAAGATAAGCTGGAATTTCTTGGACACACAGTCAGCAAATGTGGTATTTGTGTCAGTCCACGAAGGGTTATAGCCGTGGTGGATTGGCTGCGTATAGAAAATATTGGGAAGATTCGGGCTTTCCTCGGCCTTGCAAACTACTTTTGACAATAATGCAATGGTATTAGACCCTGGTAGTCCTGCTAACCAGGCTCACACAAGAAGACGTACGTTGGGAATGGAACTCGGATTGCAAGAACATCTTTATCAAAGTCAAAGAGCGTCTATGCACAACGTCCATCTTAGCTCCTCCAGATCCATCTCAATCGTGGAGGTTTTATGTGATGCAGTGGTGGTAGGACTTAGAGTAGTCCTCATGCGGAATGGTCACTCAGTTACGTATAAGAGCTAGAAGCTTATCATTGCAAAGACGTGTTACATGACTTGGGATCAAGAGCTTCTCACCGTGGAACATGCTTTCAAGATGTGGCATTTTCATTCATGACCGACCACAACCCATTGGTGATTTTTCAAATGCAACCGAACCTATCAAGACAACAGGCACATTGGAGCAAATACCTAAGCTGATTTTTGTTTGCATGGGAATATCGGCCAGGATGCATCAACGTGGTCGATCCACTAAGCCGACAGCACATGGAAATTAAAACAACCACCCAGGTCGGTGGGTGTTTTACGGCCATTGCAAAAACTATAATGCAAACACTAGACTCCCTTTCATTTGTATAGCAACCACCTGGAGATCTCAATAAGGTCCGGATGGGATAATGCGTGGATTCTTGGTTTCAAATTTCTCAGCATTTAGAAAAGAATAGAGTGGTTCAGGTTGCATGAATCTTCTGACACGAAGAACAAGCTGTTGTGCGGTGCTTGGGAGACTTTCGAGCGAAGAATATCTCCCAGTTCCACGACCCTCCAGTCGCATGTCATGTGGGACCTCGGAAAACCGGACAGGCACTTTCGTACCACTATTGTCCATGTCTATAAGTATTGAATGACATGCGACCCATGTCTTCAAAACAAGGCTAGTAACAAAAAGCCCGCCGGACTCCTTCAATGGCTTCCTATCCCTTGGACTCCATGGGAGTGCGTCAACATGGACTTTATTGTTGGTCTTGTGGACATGGCATATGGCCATGATGTAATACTAGGGGTTATGGGTCTTTTGACAAAGACGACACACTTTCTTCCTACAAGTACTGATGTGAATGTAGAGAAGACTGCTCGTCCCTTGTTTGAGGATGTTGCGGAGTATCACGGCTTGTTTTTGCGCATTATCTCCGACCAAAATAGAAAAATTGCTAGTAAACTCTAGCAAAAGATGTAGGAGTACTTCGGCGACAAGTCAGAAATGTCGAGATCATTTCACCCTCAAAGTAACAGACAAACAGAGTGCATAAATTGCACGATGGATCAGATGATTCGCATGTACATAGACCTTCCATGACTGATTGGGACAAATTCCTAGCACCAAAGGAGTGTATAGTGAATAACTCAGTGAAGGAGTCCACATAGTTCACAATGTTCGTGTTGAACAGTGGTCAGCATCCATTGGTGTCTTCTTCATTGGTGAAAAGTGGGAGTACAGGAGAACAGGTTCTTCCTCCTCGAGCTTTTGCTGAGAGCATAGACTCCTTGTTATAGGAGGCGAAGGGTCACCTTCAAACAGCTTGGCAATGACAAAAGGCATATACCGACAAAATTCGTCGTGAGGTATCGTTTGACATCGGTGACAAAGTATTGCTTAGCATTAAGAACCTTCGGTTGAAGTCACCAGGGGCGTGAAAAATCTACTGAAGTAGATTGGGTTGTTTCTCATCGTGGCACCCATTGGGCAGGTGCCATGCCGATTGTTGCTTCCGCCAAGTATGAATATGCATGACGTGTTTCATGTCACCCTGCTGGCTCCATACACGCCAGACAAAATTGTTCAACCATCGCCAGTGGTCCTTGCTGTCAACGACCAATGCAAGGCCCTTTGCTTGCTCCAGCATCAAGGGCTTACACTTCGGTCGTGCATTGTTAGGGAAAACCTCGTTCGTTGGGTTGGTTGTGGACATGAACATAATTCATGGGAGCCCAAATCTCACTTGCCCACAATGGTGGTCAACGAGTACTGGAGCGAGCTTGCAACTCATATTGAGCAACTCGTGGCATGGGGCATCAGTTGAACATGGAAAAATTTAACAACATTCTCACAGGGTGGCTGTAACGGGTCGAGTCTCCAGCTCCTGCTCTAAAGTCGTCGTCGGAGTTCGTAGAATGGCGTTCTGAGTCTCCGTCAGGGGTTTAAACCCTTCGCAAGACCGAGGGGCAATCGTCATCAACGACCCAGAGCACGGAGACTCAAATATTTCGAGTCTCCGGAGGCCCATTTCCATTTTTAACCAAACCCCTGGTTTTGGGACCCAAACCGGGGGTTTTTACCTCGAACTCGTGTGTTCGCACGAGTTATTCCGTTTATTTTATGTTGAAGTTTGTCGTAAACGAACTTCGATTTCCATTTTTCCGTTCTAACGTGAAATCATCGTGTGTGAGGCACGCTGGCGATTTCGCGCCAGCTTTCTCGACCTCACCCTCGCTCCCCCTATCCCTCGTCCTCTCTTGCTCATTTGCAAGGAGGGCGAGGGGGGGCGAGGGCACGAGGCCACGAGGCCTCGCCCTCGAGGCCCTTATGGCCCCTCAACTGCCGATCGGGCTGAGGCCGCGATCGGCGGCTGGCGGCTGGCCGGCCGGTGGCCGGCCGGTCGCTTGGCCGGCCGCCGGCCGTCCAGCCGGCCGGCAGCGAGCTGGCCGGCAGCCAGCGAAGTGCTGGCCGCCGGCCAGCCCTCGCTGACGCGAGGGGTGGTGCGCAACCACCCCTCGCTCCAGCAAGGAGGGAGGGCCGAACCGGCCCTCCCGCTACATTCCTCCCCACTTATTATGAACCGTTCCGGTTCATGAACAACAAGTAGGATTGTCAGTCAGTGAGTCATCAACATTGTGAAAGAAAATTAATAATTTCAATCACCAGCTAAACATGAACATGTGCATGGTACTTAGACCTAAGCTGCAGCTTGTAGGTGAGCACGGCTAGCGGCCTCCCCCCTTTAGGCTGCAGTGCCCGCGCGACAACCATGTTGGGCGTCCCCAACCTCCTATGGTCGCTGTCCATGAATGCTGCCCTGTGGGAATGTTGTTCAATTTCCACGTTTAGGTGGTACCTCCTGCCACGCGTCGATCTGTGCAAGCAGCAAGCTCGCTCCAGTACTCGGTGACCACCCCTGTGGGCAACCGAGATTCAGGCTCCCATGAATTATGTTCAGGTCCACAACCGGCCCAATGAACGAGGTACTCTCTGACAACGTACGACCGAAGAGTACGCTCTCGGTGCTGGAGTAGGTGAAGGACCTCGTATTGGCCGTCGGCTGCCACGACTGCTGGCAATGGCTGAACGGTTCCTTCTGCTGTGTATGGATCCAGCAGGCTCACATGAAACACGTCATGTATCTTCATACTCGGCGGAAGTAGCAATCGGTATGCCACTGGCCCGATGCGTGCCACAATGGGAAATGGCCCAATCCACTTCGGTAGAAGTTTTCTTGCCCCTGGCGACTTCAGCCGAAGGTTTTTAGTGCTAAGCAACACTTTGTCACCAATGTCAAGCGAGACCTCCCGGCGACCTATGTTGGCATATGCCTTTTGTCGCTGCCGAGCTGCTTGAAGGTGACCCTTCGCCTCCTGTAACAAGGAGTCAATGCGCTCGGCAAAGGCTTGAGCAGAAGGAATCTACCCTTCTGTACTCCCATTCTTCACCAATGAAGAGGGTACTACTGGATGCTGACCACTGTTCAACACGAACGGTGTGAACTGTGTGGAATCGTTCACCGAGTTGTTCACCGCAAACTCTGCCGGTGCTAGGAATTCGTCCCAATCATGTATGGCAGGGTCCACGTACATGCGGAGCATCTGCTCCAGAGTGCGATTCATGCGCTCTGTTTGTCCGTCAGTTTGAGGGTGAAATGCTGTCGACATTTGCGACTCACTACCGAAGTATTCGTGCATCTTTTGCCAGAACTTACTAGCAATTTTTTGATCTCGATCGGAGATAATGCGCAACGGCAAGCCGTGGTACTTTACGACACCCTCAAAGAAGAGACGAGAGGTCTCCTCTGCGTTCACGTCAGTGGTTGTAGGAATTAAGTGTGTCATCTTCGTCAGAAGATCCACAACCACTAGCATTGCATCGTGGCCACGGGCCGTGTCCGGAAGACCAATGATGAAGTCCATGCTGACGCACTCCCATGGAGTCCCAGAAATGGGAAGCTGTTGGAGGAGTCCAACAGGCTTCTTGTTACTAGTCTTATTCCGAAGACATGGGTCACATGTCATGCAATACTTATGGACATCGACTCTCCATTCTGGCCACCAATAGTGGTCCGAGAGTGCTTGTCCGGTCTTTCGGGATCCCACATGACCTGCGACCGACGGGTCGAGGAACTGGGAGATAACCTTTGCTCGAAGGTCTCCCGAGTTTGGCACAACAACTTGTTCTCCGTGCCAGAAGATTCCTGCGGCCTCCACCAAGCCGTACTTGTCCAGATTTCGAGAGTCTTGAAACCAAGAATCCACACAGTATCCCATCCGGATCCTGTTTACAAAACCGTTGTAATGGATAATCTCTCGTGGTGATTACCGCAGAGGTGCAGGGGGATCTGGTGGTTGTATGGTTGCTGTTGCAATGGCTATAAAACACCCACTGACCTCGGTGGTTGCTTTAATTTCCACAGGCTGTCGGCTTAGTGGATCGGCCACATTGATGCGTCCTGGCTGATATTCCCATGTGCATGAGAATTGACTCAGGTATTCACTCCAACGCGCCTGTCGTCTTGACAGGTTCGGTTGCGTTTGGAAAAACACCAATGGATTATGGTCGGTCACGACCATCACACCCCCTTGAGCACCCTTGAGGTAGCAACGCCACATCTTGAAAGTGTGTACTACCGCAAGGAGATCTTGATCCCCAGTCGTGTACCGCGTTTCCGTGGGGATGAGCTTCCGGCTCTCATACGCAACTGGGTGACCGTTCTGCATGAGGACGGCTCCAAGTCTTACTACCGACGCATCACATCGAACCTCCCACGGTTGCGATGGATCCGAAAGAGCTAGGACGGGCGCCGTGGAGAGAAGTTCTTTGACTTTGAGAAAAGCATTCTCACAATCAGATGTCCATTCCCAACGCACGTCTTTTTGCATGAGCCTGGTTAGCGGTGCTACCAGGGTTGAATACCCTTGCATAAACCGTCGAAAGTAGTTTGCAAGGCCGAGGAAAGACCAAATCTGCCCAACATTTTCGGGGCGTGGCCAGTCCACAACGGCTTGGACCTTTCGTGGGTCGACACAGATGCCATCCTTGCCGACGATGTGTCCAAGGTATTCGAGCTCATCTTGTGCAAACTTGCACTTGCTCACTTTCGCATAGAACTTCTGTTCCCGGAGGATTGCGAGAACTTCGCGCAGATGTTCTATGTCCTCTTCCATTGATTTGTGAAAACTAGGATGCCATCCAGGTAAACCAAGACAAACTGTCCAAGTTGCTTGGCGAACGTTCGGTTCATTTCTCCTTGGAAGGTTGCCGGGGCATTTGTAAGCCTGAAGCACAACACTCGGAACTGATAGTGTCCCATGTGCGTTCGAAACGCGGTTTTGGGCACATCATCTTCCGTGATGCGGATTTGATGGTACCCTTGAGACAAATCCAAGGACAAAAATACTTTTGCACCATGGAGTTGGTCAAAAAGGTCCTCAATCCTCGGTAAGGGGAATCGATTTTTCACAGTCAGCTTGTTCAACGCCCGGTAATCCACGCACATGCGTAAACCACTGTCCTTTTTGTTCATAAAAAGGATCGGCGCACCGTACGACGAGCTACTGGGCTCGATCCACCCTTTTGCAAGGTACTCTTTGATTTGGCGTTTGGCCTCTCGCCAATCTACAAGACTAAGGTGATACATGGGTCTAAACGGAGGAGTCGCCTCCGGTTGCAGCGGAATCATGTGGCCCATGTGTCTTTCTGGTGGAAGTCCAGCCGGTGGGTCTTGGAATACATCCGAGAACTCTGCCAATAGAGATCTGATCTCTTGTGGCGTGTCTTCCGTCACGACGTCCTCCACTTTCTGCAGCTGAGCCAAGAAGTATCGACAACCTTGTCGAATACGTCTCTTGACCTGCATTGCAGACAAGCTGGCATGGACTTTGAGTCGGGTCGGTGATAATTCCGTACTCAGAATCAACGTAAAGCGACGTTGTCATTTTCGGAGGGTCAAACGCTTTGATTCAAAGAACATTAGAACCTTGTTGTCACGGAGCCAGGGATCGCCTAGCACCACGTCAAACGGGTCAAGAAGGTTGAGTACCTTCAACGTGACACTCTGTGTGTACCCTTGAATACAAATTTTCGCTTTACAAGTACCGATCACGGGTACCGTACGGTTGTCACCGACGACAACTGCGCCATTCGATGGCTTGTACTTCAGGCCAACCTGTCAGGTAAAGCCAAGGCTAACAAAAGAGTTGTCCCCTCCAGTGTCAGCAAGTATGTTAACAGGAGCACCAGCTAGGTGTCCTTTGAACTGCATCATCATATTACCTCCACTCTTCCGAGTGAACAGATTCGACGACGGCAAGCCGAGTTTTTGATAAACACGGAATCTGTACGACGGGCGTCGCAACTCCCATGATTCACCCACTCGAGTCCACATCTTGTGGGCACGTGTGAATTCGGCTAGCACCTTCCAGTCTTTAAATTTGACTGGGTCGAAATCGTCGACTAAAGGTACTGCAAACGTGATTGAACTCATTGCTTTGAGGGTGTTTGCTTCAATCACTGTATCACACAAATCTTGCACAGTGGTCAGTGTCACCACCACTAAGCATGTATGATCACACATCTCATCCGGGGATGCAAGATTTAGTGGGCAATGTCGATCAGCAAGTGTAGAATGTGGTTCAACAAGAGGAAAGAAGACAACAGAGAAATTTGAACTCGTCAAAAACTCAAATTATTTAACATCCTCATCTGAAAACATGAACCCACACTCGTGTTCCAGTTTTACCCCTGAGTGGTCCCCACTGACGTCACTCAGGGGTGGGGAAAACCCGCCCCACGCCCCTGTCCGTTACCACGGCCGGGCCCATTGCCACGACCGCGACCCTGTCCACGGCCCTGTCCGCGGCCTCCTGCTACACCATCCCCACGAGGTGCTATTGCTGCAGCTAAAACCCCGGCCTCTTGTCCACCCCCAGCAGCTTGAGGGCACTGAGCCCTAAAGTGGCCCGACTGCATGCAGTTGTGGCAGAGCCCTTCGCGGAAGGATGTGTTGCAACACTCACGCGCCACCTGCAGCTCGTCATTCTCGCGGCTGCGCTTGTTGTTGGGGCCCTTGTATCCACCAGCCTTCTTGGCTGGAGGGTTTGCGGGCTGCTTGCCCTTGGCCCCGCCTCGCTGTCCAGCTGACCCACCAGCTCCTGCAACGTCCATGCGCATGTTGCGGCCTTGCTGTGCACGCGCGTTCGGCCGCACATCAGAGTAGTGTTTCGGGTTCACCGAATATACTTTGCTCATGTAGTCGCGCAACGCCCTCCAGCTTGTCCAAGCTTGGCCACTGGCTGTCGTGGTGGTCTTGTCCTTCAGCTTCTCGCTGGCGAGACCATCACGCAAGTACTCCAACAGCATGCACTCCGGGTACTTGAATGTCTGAGTCCCATCACCCTCGGTAAAGCTTTTGGCTTCCTCCACGAGTGCGGCAAACTCGCTCAAGTAGGATTCGAGCGAGCTGCCCAGCTGCCTGAAGTCCTTGATCTTGTGGAAAGCGCGCTGCGCCTCCTCACGTTGGGTGTACTTCTTGCGCATGATCGCGTAGAAGGCCTCCCATGGCATGGGCTGCCACTCGAGGTGCGGCTGCTGCGCAGTCCACTCCTTGACCACATACTTGAAGAGTTTGTCTTCAAGTCGCGTCGTGGCAAGGTCGCCCCACTGGCTGAGTGGAGCCTTGTGGACACCTAGAACGTGCTCCATGCGGTTCAGCCAGTCGGTCAGCTTCACGCCCTTCTGTAAGATCTTCACACTATGGAGGAAGGACGTGTTCATGACCGACCCTGCAGTCGTCGAGGAAGGCAAGTCGTCGCTGCCACCGGCAATGGCACCCGCACCTGCGGCACGCTGCGCTTGCTGCTGGATCCGCACCTGGGTCACACTCTGCAACACCTTGTCGAGGTCGTTGCATCGGCGGGTTGCCTCATGGGCGGCCAGGCGCTGCAGCTGGCAATCACGGTCAAGATCCGTGATGCTCTGCCCGACATGGACGTGGGCTAGTAGGTTGGCGAACGCGAACTCGAGCTCTGACGTCGTCAGAGCATCGGCGATAGCTTCCAGGGCCTCGCGTTGTCCGTGCACCCTTATCCACTACAAGAGGGTACGGTTTGCGTACACGCCTCCAAGGAGTCCCACCTTTCGGAGGAGACTGTCGTTGGCGACGATGCTCGAGTGGTCGCTGCCTTGCCCCATTGCGGCCGCATCGTAGGAAGGGGGATCGGCCCCCATTCCTCCGAGTGGTGTCGTATCCCCGCCGTCGGTGGTGATCCTGAGTCGGCCTGCCGCCTCAGCAGCAAACTCCGCGAGCCTACGACGGTCCTCGCGAATTGCCTCCGGGGCGTCGTCGTCTGGCTCGTTCTCGCGAGAACTTCCCGTGTGACCGCTTTCAGTGTCCTTGCTGCTCTCGGCAGTCTCGCTGCCGTCGGCAACTTCAGGCGATGCGGTGGGCGTCTTATCCTTCTCGAGCAAACGACTCGAGTTCGCCGCACGACGATGACGATGGTCGCGATCCTCATCGCCTTCGCCATCGTCGGCTTCGTGCTCCTCGTCGGGGTCCCCCTCGAGGAGATCCTCCTCCATCGGGTCGTCCGTCGCGTGGGGGTCGTCCACGTGCGCGTCGACGTGCTCGTCGAGCACTTTTTTGGCCTCCGCACGCTTCTCGGTGTCGCCGAGGTTGGCGTCGGTTGCCTTAGGCGGTGCAATGGCCTTAGGCGGTACGGTTGTCTTAGGCGGCACGGTTGCCTTAGGCGGCACGGTTGCCTTAGGCGGTACGGTTGCCTTTGGATTGGCAACCGTGCTCACGGCGGCGGCTCCCAAAATTTGGAGTCCGCCGAGCGTTCGTGGTGAGGCCGTCACCACCTTGCCCTTGTTTGTCTTGGACGGTCCGGTACTTGTCATCTCGTCGTTCGTACAACTAGCACGTGAAGGTCGTTGTGAGGATCACCCCACAACTTAAAGGAGGAATCGCCTCCTACAATCTAGCTCTCACGATCGGTGAGGCAATTTCAATTTAAATTTCTATTTTCCTAGGCCGCCACGTCGGCACAAGGTCGTGGGTTTAGAAACTAGCCCTCCTAAGCCGTGACTCACGGCACTT
>SZWC01009904.1:76783-96783 GCA_023375785.1 Penium margaritaceum
ACCCCACAACTTAAAGGAGGAATCGCCTCCTACAATCTAGCTCTCACGATCGGTGAGGCAATTTCAATTTAAATTTCTATTTTCCTAGGCCGCCACGTCGGCACAAGGTCGTGGGTTTAGAAACTAGCCCTCCTAAGCCGTGACTCACGGCACTTGGAAGCAACTAGGATCTAGGAAAACAGAAAATAATAAGACAAGGAAATGAGAAGGGATGTGAGTGTCGCTCACAAAACAAGAGCAAGGAGTGCAAAGAGGAATTCTAAAAATTCCTAACAAGTCTTTCACTCTTTCTTCAACTTGTTGTCTTCCTCCTGTCTTCTTGTCTTCCTTGGTCTTCTCTTCACGCTCCTTGATGCCTCTCGCGTTCTTGGGCGGCGTCTTCCCTTGAGCCGGCGGCGTTGGCGAGCCGCCAAAAATCTTCAAGGTGTCACCCTCCTTCTTTTTAGGGTCTTCTCAGGCCGTGAGAGTCCCTAAGCTTGGGGAGGGGCGCTGTCCTCATTTTTGGATGAAGGAGGTTTGAAGAAGCCTTGAAAATGAGGAGAATTTTGTGGTTTTTGAGGTGGGAACTCCCCAATCCACCCCACAAAAATCCTCCTAGTACCCTGGAAGTGTGGAGAGGCTGGAAGGAAGTGGCTCCACCAAGTAGAATTTTTTTCCAGCTCTGGAACGCCCTTTACGACGCTTCAATCCGTGAAGTATGGATGCCGTAGTCCCTTCTGGCATTTCTGCTGCTGCTTGGAGCTGCCGTTGGCGTTTTATATGTGACGTAGCCGCCGTTTCCGTCGAACCCTTAGTCGCGAGGGTCGTCTGGCTCTGAGAACCACTGTAACGGGTCGCGTCTCCAGCTCCTGCTCTGAAGTCGTCGTCCGAGTTCGCAGAATGACGTTCTCAGTCCGCGTCAGGGGTTTACCCCCTTTGCAAGACTGAGGGGCAATCATCATCGGCGACCCAGAGCAGGGAGACTCGAATATTTCGAGTCTCCGGAGGTCCGATTCCGGTTTTAACCAAACCCCTGGTTTTGGGACCCAAACCGGGGTTTTTTACCTCGAACTCCTGTATTCGCACGAGTTATTCCGTTTATTTTATGTCAAACTTCGTCGTAAACGAACTTCGATTTCCATTTTGCCGTTCTGGTGCAAAATCGTAGCGTGCGAGGCACGCTGGCGATTTCGCGCCAGCTTTCTCGACCTCACCCTTGCTCCCCCTATCCCTCGTCCTCTCTTGCTCATTTGCAAGGAGGGCGAGAGGGGGGCGAGGGCACGAGGCCACGAGGCCTCACCCTCGACGCCCTCGTGGCCCCTCAACCGCCGATCGGGCTGAGGCCGCGATCGGCGGCTGGTGGCTGGCCGGCCGGTGGCCGGCCGGTCGCTTGGCCGGCCGCCGGCCGGCAGCGAGCTGGCCGGAGGCCAGCGAAGTGCTGGCCGCCGGCCAGCCCTCGCTGACGCGAGGGGTGGTGCGCAACCACCCCTCGCTTTAGCGAGGAGGGACGGCCGAACCGGCCCTCTCGCTACAGTGGCATTCATGGACAGTAACCATAGGATGTCGAGGACGCCCAACACGGTTGTCGTACGTATGCTCTAGGCTAAAGGAGGGTGGCTGCTAGCCGTGCTGACCAACAAGCTGTAGCTTAGGTCCAAGTGCCATGCACGTGTTCATGGGCAATGATGATAATTATTACGTTTTCTTCACAATCTTGACGACTCACTATCCGACACTCACACTTGTTGGTCATGAACCGGTACAATTCACAATAAGTAAGGAGGAATGTAGTGGGAAGGCTGGTTCGGCCCTCCTACCTCGCAATAGTGAGAGGGTGGCTATGAGCCACCCCTCGCTATTACAAGGAATGGTTGGTGGCCAGCCACCCGCTAGCTACCAGCCAGCCGACGGTCAGCCGGCCGGCTGGCCGGATGCCGGTCAAATGACCGCAAGGCCACCCGCCGGCGAGCCACCAGCCGTGATCGAGCCGGTGGCTCATTTAGCGGCCAGGATGCCGCAGGGCCTCGTGGGCCGAGGCCTTTGGTCTCGTGCCCTCGCCCTCACTTGCCCTCCTCGCTCGCAAGAGCAAGTGAGGACGAGGGATAGAGCGGGAGCGAGAGCGAGGGACGCACGAAAGAAGTCGACGCAAATTTTTTTGATCGTGCCTCGCACATGACGATTTCGCGTCGACACGTAAAAATTGAAACCCGAGTTTGTATAGGTTGAATTACGAGTTCCTTAACCAGAAAACTTGTGCGAGCTCACGAGTTTGAGGAAACATCCCCTTCGATTTGGACCCAGAACGAGGGGGCGAGGTAAAAATAGAAATGGGCATCCATAGACTTGAATTATTCAGTTCTCCCTACATAGGTCATTGATGATGATTGCCCCTAAGAGTGACGTATAGGGGAAAACCTCTCGAGTGATCTATAGACGTCATTCTGTGAACTCTGACGACCATCTAAGTGTAGGAGCTGGAGACACAGTTGTTACACCCAATGTCGCAACAAAACTTCCCTTCTGCCCCTACCACAGAAGAAAAAAATAAGCCTCATTCACCTCTGCCTTGGAAGAATAGGCCCAATCCACCCCTAATTGACAACAGAAATTTCCATCCGCCCACCCATTTTCACCATGCTCAAATTGCGACGCATGTTGCAACGCTGCCTGAGCATGGAAAATTTGGGCATTAGGTACTAGATCGTGGCCCTCCATCACGACGGCCGCGATGGAGGGCCACGAAAGAAGTAAATGGTGAAGGAGGGTGATGGTTTGGGATTTGTACCGCAAAAATGTCGGTCGGCACTTCGTCAACCCCCCGTCCCCCACCTCCACCCCTCGTAGCCCACTAGCCCACCCATCCACTCTCTGATCAAGGCCCTCGCGATTGAGGGCCTCGATTGGCGGATGGGTGGCGAGAGGGATGTGGGGACGGAGGGGGGGGGGTCTTGGAGTGCCGATGATTTCGCCTGATGCCCATCGGCTGGAATCATGGGCGCTCGAAGAATGGAGAGTTAAAACTCCCCATTTCTTATTCTCATCATTTTGCTCAAATCTTGGACCATTATTGACATACAAACCATACAAAAACCCACCCACTAATTACACATAGGATTTTGGGGTTCGATTTTTACACAGACAACTACCGGACCCTGCGGTACTGAGAAGATGCATGGAAGCTTCCTAGCGACACAGCCGCCGACCAGGCGTCAGTGCCTGGTCAGACGGTGACGACAGTCACAGGCCGTGCACACAACGGCAAGGGTCTGGCTAGGAGACACGAGGAAAAGTGTCATAATGCTTCAATAGCATTTGCAGAGAGAAATGAGAAACGACAGGTCCATGGCATAAGAACCTGCCGCGACGCACGGCGGGTGTCGCACGCGGCAGTACAAGATCTGACCTAAAACCGGCCCAAAACCATTATTTTGGCCGTAACTCTGCGCAGACATGTCAGAACGCTACGCCGTCTGAACCTAGACGTGCACGATCACAAGCCGGACGCTACGATTGGTTGCATGCATACATCCAGCATCAAACGGTGGGAACACAATGCAAAACATGCAATTCGGGTCCATGGCTAGTCCACCAAAAAACTCCTATGCACTACAGAAAAATGTGCAGGAGATCCCGCGTAGTGTTCAGAGCTCTGGAACGGTCGTCGGTCAGCTCCAAGCTGGTCATCCACCACCAGACGCCGCACCGGTACCACCAGGGTCTGCATCAGGGATATGCACGAGTATGGACACGGCCGAGTGGTCACAGTAAACTGTACAGGTCGACAGGAACGTCACAAATCACAACACTCCCCCATGACCCGATAGTTTGCATGTCCAAACACGTGCAGTACTGAGACGAGTAGAACAACGAATGCAAAACAGATGTGACACGGACATACCCCACACTCAACCACTCTCAGGCAAGGGGCGAAGCCCAACAGGACAAATGGCCACCAGGAACTTTCTGCGAGCTAGTGCCTTCGTCAAGAAATCAGCACGCTGCATGTCAGTGCCAATCCATATGACGGAGATCACGTGTCGCTCCATCAGATCACGCACAGATTGATGCTCAACCGCAATGTACTGTGTGCGAGCATGAAAGACACCAGAGTTCTCCACAATGGCAAGAGAACTCTGGTTGTCGCAACGAAGCACAATGGCAGATACTGACTGACCCAACTCAAGGAACAGGCACTACAGCCATACCGCCTCAGCAGCCCATGCGCCCAGAGCAACATACTCTGCCTCCGATGAGCTATGTGTAATGAAACCCTGCTTCCCGCTGCGTCAGGACAGAGGGGTACCACCGAGTAGGAACACGTAACCGGTGCGACTGCGTCCATCTGGGCTCCAGGCCCAGTCGCTGTCAGCGTAGCCATCAAGGACCACCAAACACTGCCTTCGAAAGCGGAGTCCGAGGTACGGTGTGGAGACCACATACCGCACCACTAGCACAGCCACGTGAAGGGCTCTTGCACCTTGAGCCAGTGAAAACCGAGTGAGGAGGTTGACGGCAAGAGCGATGTCAGGACGTGTGGTACTGGCCAGGTACATTAGAGATCCGATGAGACTGAGGTACAAGGTCACGTCCACAGTCTCCCCCAGCTGTGTGGGATCGTCCAGCTTCAGGGTATCCTGCCCATCGGGCATGAGAGGTATGGAAGCGGTGGGCACTGCGCCAAGGAGGTCGCTGAAGTGCTCCTCCAAAACACGTGCGCATCGGGCCTGATGCAGCAGTAGCGTCCGACGTCTGCAATCTCGCACGATCTCCATGCCAAGAAACACCGCTGCAGGACCAAGGTCCTTCATCCTGTAAGCAGTCTAGAGGACAGCCTTGGCCTCATTCATGGCCTCAAGTAAAGGAGACGCGATCCGAAGGTCATCAACATAGACCAGGATGGTGGTGAACCGCTCAGGTGTCTGTTGGATGAAGAGAGATGGATCTGCCTCGCTTTGTACATATCCTGCATGAGTCAGAGTGCCAGTGATCTCCCGGTTCCAACATCGTGGAGACTACTTGAGGATGTACAAGGACTTGCGCAAGTGCGAGACCTTGCCACCGTCCTCAAAGCCAGGTGGCCGAGCCTTGTAGATCTCCTCATCTAGAGAGCCATGGAGGAACGCATTGTTCACATCCATCTGGTGTAGTTCCTAGTCATGCTGAGCCACTGCACCGAACAGAGCTCGAGCTGAGGTCATGCGGCCGACAGGGGCAAAGGTGTCAGTGTAATCGATGCCCTCAATCTGAGAGTACCCCTTGATGACCAAGCGGGCCTTGTGGTGTTCCAGTGAGCCATCCGGCTTCACTTTCTTGCGAAAGACCCACATGACCTGAATAGCCTTCCTTCCAGGTGGAAGGTCGACTAGCTCGTAGACTCCGTGCTCTTTGATGGCGCAAAGCTCAACCTCGTAGGCAGCACGCCAAGCGTCAGCATCTTGTGATGAGAGAGCTTCCCTCAGTGTGCCCGGGTCACGTGCCATAGAGGGAGAGCTCTGCGTGGCAAGAGCACACGCCTTAGTGCTAGGTCTGAGGACCACGAGATCAGCTGCTACATCATAAGCGATATGAAACTCACGAGTGACGAGATCGTTCCCTACAGGACACGCTAGATGTACCTCTGTGTGCTCAGTGCGGACACTCAAGTGTAGGGCCTTTGTGCCGGGATCACCACTCGTGATGCTGCAATTGGAGCGCCTGGGTACGGGATCTGATGTTCAATGGGCTCCGGAGTCCAATGGTCGAAGAAGACCACCAGTCTCACAAAGGTAACCTAGGCTCGAGGGGCATACCTCAGGCTTAGGGACGGGCACAACCACAGCTCGTAAAGGCTAAGGCAAAGTAGCTGGTGATGCCGTGTGAGGAGATACGTGTGTGGGAGATACGGGACTGGGAGTGACAGCAGGAGTAGGTGAGGCTCAACCACGTACAGAGTCAGGAGTGCCAGCGGACACAGGTACGGTCATAGGAATGGGCACGGGTACATGATCATGGGTACCTGTGGGGTACGAAGGTAAAGGGGTAGAAGCTGGTTGTGCGGGCGAGGTCTCTGGAACGACGGCGTTGATCACTGGGTCATCAAGAGCCGGGGACCGAGAAGGGAAGGGGGCTCAAATGGACACATCAGCGTGGCGAGAGGTGCTCGCAGGCGTAGACTCCCCCATCCGTCGAGAACTCTCACATATAGGAACATGTGTGGTGGATAGCGACGTGATCGAAGTCAGGTCACGGTATGTGAGGGACTCAAAGAAGAGCGCGTCGTGTGACTCAACGATGCGACGACGATGGGGGTCCCAAAAACGCCAAGCCTTCGACCGCGGGGAGATGCCTACGAAGGCATACAAGCGACCCCGCGGTAAGACCTTGGACCCCTGCAGGTCCTCGGTGTCCCACACAGAAGCCAAGGATCCCCAGACTCTAGCGAGGCAAAGGTCAACATGGTGGCCGAACCAGAGCTCACACGGTGTGACGTGGTCCGAAAGACGACCGTGTGGGAGGCGGTTCTAGACCCAAGTCATGTAGGTGAATCCCTCAAAAGCGAAGGACTCTGGGAGACCGCACTCAGACCGCATAGCGCAAACCGCATCCTTCATGGTGCGGTTCTAGCATTTAGAAACACTGTTCTGCTGAGGAGTAGCAGGAGTAGAGACCTGGTGAAAGATCCCGTGCTCGGCAAAGAAGTCGTCCATCTCGCCAAGAAACCCACCGCCGCGATCCGAGCGGAAGGTATACAGCGTGACACGGGATTGACACTCAGCCATCACTAGCCAGGGGCGAACTACGAGAGTGGCGTAACTCTTCTGCCACAAGCTGTAGACCCACCACATCCGGGTGAAGTCATCAGTCAGGGTCAGGACGTATCGGCCCCGATCGGACAGAGACTCGATGGGAAGAGGACCAAGAAGGTCAGAATGGACAAAATCGAGAGGGCAAAGTGCGCAAGAACAGGAGTCAGGATAGGTGCAACGATGCATCTTACCCTGAGCGCAGAAGAGACAGTCGGTCTTGGGCGGCTTCTCGAAAGAAGCCGCGTGAAGACCGAGGGCGGGCTGTGTCCGAATGAGCTTCGACACAGTGTTGGAGCCTACATGACACAGACGGTGACGAAGCAATCGCTGGTGCTCAGAAGATAGAACACAAGTGACAAAAACATGAGTTGGAGGGGATGGGGAGTAAGGAGGAGAAGTCCGAGAGACACGATACAAGTCATCCATAATAGACGCACGAAGGACGACGCTACAAGTGTCAATAGCAGTCACAGTTGTGGAGTCTGTAGTGTACTCCATAGAGAGTCCCATCAATGTGAAAGCACGTATAGAAAGAAAACTGAGCTCAAGGTCAGGCGCAAACAACACCTCGGAAAGATACAGGGGGCCATACGGACCATCAAAACACACGTCCCCAACACCTCGGACAGGCAAGGACTGACCAGAGCCCGTGCGAACGGAACGAACAGACGCGACAGGGCCGGGAACAACGAAGTCGCTACGACGACATGTCATGTGATGAGTGGCACCGGAATCGATGATCCAAGTGCCACCGGAATCACGACTGGAGGATGTCACTGTACAACGGACAATGGAACACTCGGCATCAGAAGGACGTTGGGCAGTCGGTGGGGAGGAACGACGAAGGGCACAAATGTGAGACTCATGAATCCAATCGGTACAATCAGGCCCATCGTCATCACATGCCGGCTGTGCCCCCCACACGAGTCATCCCGAGCCACAAGAACAGACGGAAAGACAGTTTGTGGACCACCCGGCTGTGACAACACACTCGCACCTCCCTAAAAATGAAGCTCCAGAAGGTGTCGGAGCTCGGCGATGGTGAGGTTGCGTGGGTCCGGGTTGCCACTGCTCGCCAGTGGTAAAGCGGGAACCGCTGCAGTCGTGGTCGTCGCGCGCCCGGAGGATGTGCTACTAGACGTAGAATGGAGTGCGTGTGCATCCTGAAGCTTGCGAGTTATCCGTGCCCAATCGAGTGGCTACTGGCACTCGATGTAGCAATGGGCGCCTCCACAGTTGTAGCAGTGAACAAAGCGTCCACTACTACTACCTGATGACGGCTACTGTCTTGTGACTGCTACTGACCCGAGCCGCACTTCCCCTTCTTCTTCTTCCCCTGTGCTGCTACCGCGACACCCTGTGTTTGAGTCGGTGTAAGCAGGGTGGAAGAGGAAGAGGAAGATGAGGACGTGACGGAAGATGGAGAAGGGGACTGCAGGAGGGGTGTCGGTGGTGATGCATTGACTACTACAGCAAGGGGAGCCTCTTGATGGGATACGGCTGCCTCACGGGCTAAAGTCACCTGGAGGAAGAGCTGGTGCGCCCAGGGAAGAAGCTGTAGTGAGGCCGAAAAAGGCTCGAGCACAGCGTCGCTGTACATAGTGAAGATGTCTGTATGCTCAAGGCAAACTCCGAGCATGATCGTGCGGAGCGCCCACCGTTGTGTACCTCCTGAGGTCCCAAGGCGCGTGTAGATGCGCATGGCGCGTCGCCAGTAGTCGGCTGCAGGCTTGGCAGGCCCCTGACAAAGGGAGTGAAAGGCACGAATGTGCGCGGCGCAGGTGGTGTGCGTCTCTGTAGCCAGCAGGGATAATGCCAGTTCCCAGCCCACGCGTAGACCGGCGCCGGTGCTTGTGCGGGCCTCGCCAAAGAATGAGCAAAAGTTGATGACAGTCTCGTGCGGCATGGCGTAAAGGAGTCCGCGCATTGCCCTAGCTGTTTTCAGCACATGTGCTCGATCCGTAGTCTGATACGAACTGTGGTAGTAGGGCCACACTCCCTCTGAAGTGGCCCAAACCTGGAAAAGGATCTCCCAACAGTCGAAGCCGTCCTTGCTGGCATACCGTAGGGGTGGTGTCTTGAAGTCCTTGGGTTCCGCTCCGTAGGGAGAGCAACCACAGGCTGAGGAGGATGAGGGATGGGGAAGATATCTGGAAGAGGGAAGTCATTGGGGTGGAGGTCAGGCGACGGTCGAATCTCGGGAAACCGAGCTGTGTGTGGGGGTCGAGAGCTCGTCTGCAGCTGGCGGAGGTGCTCCTGAAGCACACGAATCTCACGATCGGGAGAGTCGCCCTCCATGCCTATTATATCTGGATCCTCATCCCAAGGATCAAGAGGTGGCGGGTCAGACCCAACTCCTGTCTCCGGTGTTGTGGCTGACTGCTGTGTAAGGGGTGCGACACCGGCAGCTCCCTTGGATGTCTACTTTGGGACCGTGGACTGGGCACGAAGAAGCTCAGTGAGTGTACGGATGACGTCGGTCTGCTTCCGCTATATGCGACGCATCTCGTCCTTCTGGCTCCGTAGGTCCTCAATGGCCTGCGAGCGTGGGATCATGACCCTAGAGGAGGAAGTAGAGGGATCGAGTATCCTCTTTCCCTTATCATCGGACGGAGCCATGTCACCACTCATTATGGGCCGAGATGTCAACTTGGTCATATTGGAAAAATGTCAGCGTTTCTTGAGGATTTTAAACGCTGGCAACTTTTGACACTCCGACCAAAATTTTGACCAAGTGCTGACTTCAGTAGGTGGTTGCTGACATCAGCAAGGAATAATGTTGACGGCAGCTCCCTCCTCCCCCCCCTTTTTTGACAACCCTTGTGGTTGTTGCCCAGCTGTGCAAGGGGCGGCTGCTCCGTAGCAGCCGCACGGACGCTGCGTAGATGCTCTGCAGTAGCTTCCGCTCGGCTATTGCTGTTGCGGCGCCGGCATTTGCAGCAGCAGCCGCACGGTTGCTACTACTGCTTGCGCAGCTGTGGCAACAGCTACGTACTGCTACTATGCTGCAGCGAAGCTGCGCGCTGTTGTAGCAACTGTTGCAGCTGCTATGAATAGCTGTTGTTGCACGCTGCTGATGCGCTGCTACTCTGCTGCGTTGTTGCTGCTTCTACTGCTGTTTTGTGCTGCTGTTGTTGCTCAATGCTGTTGCTAATGCACGTTGGTGCTGCCCGCCATCGTCGCCTTTGCCGCCGCCGCTGCGTAGCGCTACTGCACGCTGTTTCTGTTGCGTGCTGCCGCTACTTCGCATTGCTAATGCCGCGAGCTGCGGCTGCTGCTGCCAGCCACCGCCTGCCGCGGCTGTGGCCTGCAGCCGCTGCCGTTGATGCCAATGCCAGCAGCTGCTGGTGGCTGCCAACTAATGCAGATGTCACCTGATGCTGGTCTGCGGCTGTTGCTGATGCAATCAAAAACGTGGGTGACGTCTCCGGCAGTCGGGTGTCGTGGGCAGGTCCTTGTGGATCGGCAACATCGGTGACGCTCAATGCTGCTGCTTTACTGCATCTCTGTTGCGCAACTCGGCGAGAAGTGTCTCACCACTCTGATGCCATGAGAAGATGCATGGAAGCTTCCTAGCGACACAACCGCCGACCAGGCGTCAGTGCATGGTGAGACGGTGACGATAGTCACAGGTCGTGCACACAACGGCAAGGGTCTAGCTAGGAGACACAAGGAAAAGTGTCAGAATGTTTCAATAGAATTTGCATAAAGAAATAACAAATGAAAGGTCCATGGCATAAGTACCTGTTGCGGCGAACTACGGGTGTCGCACGCGGCAGTGGAAGATCTGTCCTAAAACCGGCAAAAAACCACTATTTTGGCCGTAACTCTGCGCAGACATGTCAGAACGCTACGTTGTCTGAACCTAGACGTGCAGGATCACAAGCCAAACGCTAGGACTTTTCACATGCATACATCCTGCATCAAACAGTGGGCACACAATGCAAAACATGCAAATTGGGCCCATGGCTAGTCCACCGAAAATCTGTTGAAGTTCGTCGGCCACTCATAACTCTATGCCCTCTTGCCTCTCACATCTTGCACACATTCTGTACAGATTGAGTGACAATGGTCCCACCTAGGGAAATGCCCAACATACCCATTCTGCATGAAGCTGGTGGCGTTCCAGGCTGCTGCTGCTGCTGGACCCAGGAATCACCATGAACACAAATGAGACCATTGCATGACTTTATGAGTTTTCTATGTGTGTGATGCGGTAGATGCTAGGGGCGTACACTCTCGTTGCCGTGCCCTGCATCATCTTATCTTGCTTTGCATGTGATGGGGGAGCTGCTTCTAACCCGGGTGCTGATCCTTAGGGGACCACCGTGCCGGTCCTGACCGTGCATCGATGAGTAGCTGTCCTCGGTTATTCCGAGAGGTCGGGCTCGATCCCCGGGTGGCGGCTCTTGCTCACCCGAGCTCTATGCTCGTGGTGAGTGAGTGCTCACCGGTACTTGTCTCGCTCGCTCCCCGTCTCTCTTTTGTCTTGGTTGAGTGTGAGACTTTGCAAGCAAGTTACCGCATCCATGGTGTGCCTCACTCGTTGGTGGTTGTTGCGTTCTCTCACCTCACCAAACATGGACTAGGCAGCCTATGCCACTTCCTAGTAACTACTGGTATCAGAGCACGTGAGTTTCCTCTCTCACCGCTTCGCGATCCTGGTCCTTAGAGTCTACGGCCACCCTCTTCCATGGCCCTCACATGACTTCTGCTGTTCCCGAGGCAACTGCGTGCATCCACACCGCGCCAACTTGCAGCAACCGTCTGAGCTACTGCCCTCACCACCCTCGACGTCTCTCGACGGGTGGTCGTCTACCGGGGCTCAACGGGTTCTATCCCGCTCGTTTGCGAGTACCCTACTCGTCGTCAGTGGCCGGAGTCTCACCCGGCCCCTCGCACTGTACCTTACTGCCTCACGTCTCTTCGCAGCCGCTCTTGGCCGCCTCCACGGTTGTCCGTGGTTTGTAGGCGCATCGTCCGCCTCTCTTCAGTACTGTGAGCTGTCTGTGTCTTCGCTGGCCCTCACATCTCTCCCGACTGTCCCACTCCTCTCTGCAGCTGCTCTTTGTTGCTCTCGAGGTCATCCACGATGTGTGTGTACGCACCGTTCGCTTTCTCCTTGCTCTTGGCTGCATCTTGCTGCAGCCGGCTGCCCTCGTGTATCCCTCTCTCCTCTCTCATTCTCTCCTCGCAGCATACTATCTCAGGTGTACGTAGTTGGCAGCTCTCTCAGCACTGCCCTGTGGACACCCCTAGGGTGTCCAACACCTGTGGTTCCTCTTCTTGTCCCTCATTGAGGTTCCTAGGCTTCACCCAGACTCTCCTCTACCCTCAGCTACGTGCGCAGCATTATCAGTCAACCTGGATTCCCCGCCACACGACGGACCCCCTGACGAGGAGCTTGATTCTCCTCGGTCTGCCGCACGTCACGCTGACGACGAGTGGGAGGAACCTAGGGACTACTACCCACCTGCGCCTCCAGACAATGACACTCCCATTTGGTTTCGCATGCTCGACTCCAACTACTGGCAAGAAGACCTTGAAAGGACAGCGGCTGCACGAGAGGAGGAGATCAACAGACAAGTTTACACGACAGACGACCTGCCACCGTCCCCTCCTCGTTCTCCAATCATGCAACCTTCACCCTTCACATCTGCATCTACCTCCAACACCACAGCCGGTCCCTCCTCCGCTACCGCCACCTCTGCTGAACCATCTCCAACTCCAGAGGTCCCAGGTGTCATCCCGTTGCTGCCAGTGCACACTGACTCTATCGGCTTCGCAGGTGCGGTGCTTGACGCTGCAGCAGGGCCGCAGAAACCTTCGCTACAACTGCTCGTGCCCGCAGGGCACCCACTCAAACTGCCGTGGGTCGTGCGTCGGAAGCCTACGCTCACGCAGCAGCCTCTCTCACACTGCTTGCAGCGGTCGTGGTAAACATTGCCACTCAGATCACAGCCGCATCAGCCTCTGTCGCCACTGTAGCCTCATCTACTGCTGACGCCACTGCCGCCGTCGTCGGCTCCATCCACGCCTCCACCATAGCAGCCGTCCTGACTCCCACAGGTTCCCCACGCCAGCTGACTCCACACGTTGTCACTGGGGTCCTCGTTGCATCTGCATCTGCGGCAGTGACTAGCCACTGTCACTGGCCTCCTGTGTCTTACGGTGGCACTTGCTGGGTGGGTAGCAGTGCTCTTCTCCTCGGCAACTGCAGTGGTGGCTCCTCTCTTCACTCTGCTGCACCGTCACCAGATCGGTGAGACCACCTCTCACTCTGCATGCCAAGCCTCTCTTCCTCTTGCCCCTCATTCTTTATAGCATTTTTGCACTAGCATTCTTACACTCTCACCATGCCAGGACCAGATGACAAGCTTGAGGCCCTCCAGGCCGCTCTTAGTGAAGCACAGGCTGAGCGCCGAAAGGCACAAGATGAGCTTGATCGTGAGCGGGATGCACAGCAGGAGTTAGCCGCAAAAGTAGCTGCATTAGTTCTTGAGCATCTTCGCTCTGTGCCGGCCTTTGCAGCAGCCCTCCCTGCTGATCAGTCAGGATCTACAGGCTCATCAGCACCACCTACTGGTGGCGCTGCTAACTCCTCCTCCCCATCTGTCACAGCTGCAACCGCCTCTGTTCGTACTCTCCCACCAGTGCGACAGAAGGACTTTGAAACACCTCCGCCATAGTTCACCTCCAAGCTCACCTTCACATCTTGGGAGACACGCTTTAGTGCGTGGGCTCAGGGTGAGCTGTTGTGGGAGTACTATGCACCCGCCAAACCATCTTTTGTGCCGCAGCTTGCAGAGGCTGCACGTGCTGTGCGGGCCCTCATTAACGCTGGTCCTGAGAGTCTCCTTGATGATATCGTTACGTACAATGCAGACCCCATCCGGGGCACCATAGCTGACCCAGTTGGTGCTTATTCACTCATCTGCCGTCGCAAAACTGTCACTGGGCATGCCGTCCAAAGTGCACTCACTGTCCAATTCAACATGTTGCAGATGCGAGCAGACGATACATCAGACGAGTACTGGGCACGCAGCCTTCGCTTGCTGCGTGACCTGGGCAAGCTTGCACCAGGACCTCTCTCTGCATGTCTGTCCATTATTGCTGGCCTTATCCCTGAGTTGTCTGACCTATACCTCCATGTCTCCCAGGCAGAACTTGAACGCCTTGCCTCTGCACCAGTCCCTGCTGATTCCCCACCAGGGATTGGCTCCCTCTTTGACTTCACTGCTGCACGTCTCACTGACTAGTGGAACTCTCTCCAAAACAAGCGGCTGCATCGCGCCACAATTGCAGCTGTCACTACCTCCTCGCCCTCTGCTTCTACTGCAGCATCCTCCACCGTCTCCACCCTTCAGGCCTCAACTCACTCAACGCAGACAGCCGGCCGCGGTGGAAGCAACGGTTCTCAACCCGGTCGTGGCGGTGGTCGTGGGGGCAAATGACGTGGAGGCAGACGCGGCGGCACGGGCTCCAGTTCCTTGGTTGCTGATGTCACCTGTTGGAACTGCGGCGCCACCGGCCACTCAGCTCCTAAGTGTCAGGCTCCCCGCGACGATGCGTGCCTCGCCTCCTCCATGCGCGCTCATTGGGCCCGCACCGGCGTCGCTGCCTCCTCTGCTGCTGCCGCAGTCACAGTCTCATCGTCCTCATCCTCCTCATCTGCCTCTGCCCTGACCACCAAACTAGCCCCACTTCAGCCGTCGTAGCCTGCCCCTAGTCCGTGGGACTGGGTGCCACCATCGTCCGGTTCCCCCTACTACGGGCCGCCATCCGCCCACTACTCCGTCCCTCCCTGGGCCCGGGACGATGGCCACCACTCCGACCACTTATCTGACCGCTTCTCCGAGCGCTCCTCTGATCGCCGAGACCATGAACGCGCTTTTGAGCGTCGCTTGGCCGAGCTTCTCCACCTTCGCTCCCAGGGAGGTGAGAGTATGAGAAGCCAGTCTCGTGTCTCCGTTTGAGAGTCGGATGTCACTCTCCGTGGTTCCGCCTCTGGTGGTGTGCAAGGGGAATTGCTTGATGATCGTGCATGGATTGAGCACTGGAAGTCTCATACCTTTCCCGTACGCCTTGGACAGTCTGCTTCTTCCCCTGCCCGTGGTACTGTGGCTGTCTGCTTGGTCCTTCCCTCTACTCGTGCCTCACATGGCCTCTGGATCATTGATTATGGGGCCACGCATCACATGACATCTTGTCGGTCCTCCTTTGTGTCACTTGGGCCTATTCAGTTAGTACGTTCAGTCCGGACCGGCTCTGGTCTGCTTCTCCCTGTTCAAGGTGTTGGTGTTGTTTGCTTTGTTGGCCCCGGCGGCACTGTTTATCTCCCCGACGTCCTGTACGTCCATGATCTTGAAGTCAGTCTGCTCTCGGTAACCACCCTTGACGATCAAGGCATGGACTTATCGTCCAGCCGCGGCCTTGAATCCATCTATCTCCGTTTCTTTGGTCGTGTTGTCCTTCGTGGTGTGCGCTGCGATCGCCTGTTCCAAGTGCCTCTCACGTTTTCCTCACCTTCCGCTGCATCTGCCTTTGTTCATGTCGCTCCACCTCTGTCACCTGATCATGCTGACCTCCTGCATCGTCGCCTATGTCACATCCACACTACCGCCATCCAGCACCTCCTTCGCCTTTAGCCTGCCTATGGCCTTGACTCTGCCACCTTCTCGCCTCCCTGCACGTCCACCTGTCTTGACTGTGCCAGTGGCAAAATGCACCGCTCACCTTTCTCCACCTCTGAATCCACTACCTCGCACCCACTTGATCTGGTGCATGCCGATGTCATGGGCCCCCTACCCCACGATTTCCTCGGTGGCCTTGGCCGCTATGTCTTGTATCTCACTGATGACTACTCTCGCTACCGCTGGGTCTTTGCCCTTCGGCACAAAAGCAATGTCACTGATGTCATTGAGTCCTGGCTCCCATAGGCCGAACGGGCTTGTCTCCGGTCTCTACGTGTCTTTCGCAGTGACCGTGGTGGTGAATTCTTTGGTCCAATGTCCCGTTTCCTTGAGTCTCGCGGTGTGCGCCTTGAGTCCTCTGCCCCCTACACGCCTTAGCAAAATGGCGTGTCCGAGCGCTGGAATCGCACCCTTGCTGATGGGGTTCGTTCTTTGCTCTCTGCCTCGGGTCAACCTCCTCTCTTTACCTTTGAAGCCATGTCCTACATGACCTGGGTCTGGAACAGAGTTCCGCATGGACCACTTCCCCACACTGTCACTCCTTTTGAACGCTGGAATGGTCGTCGCGCTGATCTCCGTCTTGCACGAGTGTGGGGGTACCTTGCCTCATTCTGGGTGCCCACCGACCAGGGGGAGGGTAAGCTCTCTCCTCGTGGTCGCCTATGCGTGTTCCTTGGTGTCTCTCCCTTCTCCAAAGCCTTGCACTTCTGGGATCCTTCCCGCTGCCGGGTAATTGAATCTCGTGATGCCCTCTTCTTTGAACACCTGTTTGAGCGTGACTCCCCACGCTTCGCCGGGCCTCTCACTCCGCCCGTTCGGGGTGGGGGTGGTCTTCTGCCCTCTGGGCCTCCTGTTCCCTTTTCAGGGCGTCCTTCTGTCCCTGCTGTCACTTCCCCGTCCGATCAGCGTTCTCTCTTGTCTGCCTCTCCAGTGGCCTCAATTCCCTCCACGGCTCCATTGGCCCCCTCACTCAGCCCACCTCCTGGCTCTCCTACCGCTGTCTCTCCCGCGGCGTCGTGCTCCTCTTCTCCTCTTGTCTCCACCTCTCCGTCTTCCCCTGTCGCCCCTGTACCAGGTCCTGTCTCCCCTTCTTCTGTTGCATCGCCTCGCCCCACTACGCCCTCCTCCTCTGTGACCGTTCCACCGGTCTCACCCTACACGCATGGTGGGCGACTCCGGGCCCTCCCCTCGCAGTCACACCCTGTTTTCTCTGGTGACCCTAGCCTTCGGGCCCTTGGTCTCACCACCTCTGGCCTGTCTGCAGCAGCGTCTATCATGCACCCCAGCACTGGCCTTGGCTACTCCCTGGTTGAGCAAGAATTTCACTCTGCTCTTTCGTCGTCCGTTGCTGTGTACGTTGCCTCGTGCTTTGCTACCGCCGGTCTCTCTCTGCTCCCCCCTGAACCTGTGACGGTACAGGCAGCACGCGCGGTCACTGACTCCTCTCAGTGGGAACAGGCCATGAAGGCTGAACTCGATGCACTGTCAGAGCATAGTGTATATGAGTTAGTGGATTTACCACCAGGCCGCAAAGCTGTTGCAGCCAAGTGGGTGTATCGACGTAAGCTCAACACAGACAACACTGTGGAACGGTATAAAGTGCGTCTCACTGCAAAGGGGTTCTCACAGATTTTAGGTGTGGACTTTGGCGAGACTTTTGCACCTGTTGGTCGCTACACCATTGCCAGAGCACTACTCTGTCTAGTTGCCCAACATGACTAGGAGCTGGAGAAAATGGACGTCAACAATGCCTTTCTGCATGGCAAGCTGGATGAGGAAATCTACATGGTGCAGCCACCTAGATTTTCGGATGGGACAAGCCGTGAGTGGCGGCTGCGCAAGGCCCTCTATGGGCTCCAGCAGTCACCCCGCTGTTGGAACCAGGAGATAACGACAACCCTAGAAAAGGGCGGCTTCAGAAGAAGCCCAGTGGACCCCGCTATGTTTCTCAGCCCTCCGTCACAGCCACTGGTTGCCATCATGGTATATGTTGATGATCTTCTCATTGCATCTCCCAGCACCTCTGCAGTCACTGCTGCTAAATCTCTTCTCCAAGCGGCGAACAAGATGAAGGATCTGGGGCCAGTTCGTGTCTTCTTGGGCATGGAGCTCGAGCGGGACCGTGCACGCTGCACTCTCCACGTGCACCAGGCTGCGTATATCCATAGCCTGGGGGAGCGGTTCAATCCACTTCTCACTGCCATTCCCACCGTCTCTATGCCCATGATCCCAGCTGGACAGACACTGCTGAAATCATTGGACCTTTCTAAGCTGGGGGAGACAGTTGATGTGATTGACTACCTCAGAGTCATAGGGTCACTAATGTACCTTGCCACCACCACTCGTGCTGACGTGGCCTTTGCGGTCAACTTCCTCTCACAATTCTCTCAATGCCCACGCGAACGGCACTTGGAGGCTGCTTTGCGGATTGTTCGCTATGTTCTTTCCACAACACGTGTTGGCCTATTCTTTCGTGCTCATCCCTCTCTCGTGGTTGATGGCTTCACTGGTAGCGGCTGAGCACACTACACTGACGCACGCAGCCGTACGGGATACATCTTCTTAATCGGTGGCACCGCAGTTTCTTGGAAGAGTGGCAAGCAAGGGTGTGTGGCACGCAGCACTGCTGAGGCTAAGTATGTTGCTCTTGGTGCAGGCACGTGTGAAGCTGTTTGGCTGTCGCCTGTTGCAACAATTGCGCATTTCCATCCACTGCATCACTCTGCGCTGCGACAATCAGAGCACAAAAGCCATTGCTGAAAATAGTGTCATGCATCACTCACGCACCAAACATATCAATGTGGAGCATCACTTTGTTCGTGAGTGCATTGCTACTGGCATTGTCCAAATCGCTTGGGTAGATACCAAGTCGCAAAGAGTGGACTTTCTTACCAAGGCCCTCAGCCGAAATGTCTTCAAAGGTGCCATTCACTCCGTTGATCTCATCAGTCCGCATGACCCAGGATGACTGTCTGTGTGTTCTTTCTATCTCCCATTATCTCCTTGTAATTCTCTTGTACGTGTGTGGAGTGCTTGTCTGCGGGTCATGGGGGAGTGTTGAAGTTCGTCGGCCATTCATAACTCTATGCCCTATTGCCTCTCACATCCTACACACATTCTGTACAGATTGAGTGACAATGGTCCCACCTGGGGAAACGCCCAACATGCCCATTCTGGATGAAGCTGGTGGCGTTCCAGGCTGCTGCTGCTGCTGGACCCAGGAATCACCATGAACACAAATGAGACCATTGCATGACTTTATGAGTTTTCTATGTGTGTGATGCGGTAGATGCTAGGGGCGTACACTCTCACTACCGTGCCCTGCATCATCTTATCTTCCTTTGCATGTGATGGGGAAGCTGCTTCTAACCCGGGTGCTGATCCTTAGGGGACCACCGTGCCGGTCTTGACCGTGCATCGGTGAGTAGCCATCCTCGGTTATTCCGAGAGGTCGGGCTCGATCCCCGGGTGGCGGCTCGTGCTCACCCGAGCTCTATGGTCATGGTGAGTGAGTGCTCACCGGTAATTGTCTCGCTCGCTCCCCGTCTCTCTTTTGTCTTGGTTGAGTGTGAGACTTTGCAAGCAAGTTACCGCATCCATGGTGTGCCTCACTCGTTGGTGGTTGTTGCGTTCTCTCACCTCACCAAACATGGACTAGGCAACCTATGCAACTTCCTAGTAACTACTACGTGCTGCAAAAAAACCTGTAGGAGATCCCGGGTAGTGTCCGGAGCTCTAGAACCGTCGTCGGTCAACTCGAAGATGGTAGTCCACAACCAAACACCGCACCGGTACCACCAGGGTCCGCATCAGGGATCTCCACGAGTATGGACATGGCCGAGTGGTCATAGTAAACTGTACAGGTCGACAGGAAAGTCAAAAATCACAACAGGTAGTGGGGCCGAGTAGTTTTCTTTTCAATGCATGTGATGTCTTGGACCCCCCCATGCAAACTCGAAAAGAACATAAAAAAATCAAAAACCCTTCTACGAGGGAGGTTGTGATTGTTGGGCCAAAAAGAGTGACGTGAGCATGTCGACGACGCTTGGTATTCAATGTTGACATGCTCCTTTTTGACAAAAGAAAGGTTGTTCTTTTTTTTTTTATCATATTGAATTGAATCTCAGAGAAAATGAGGCCTATTGTTGCCAGAAAGTAACGTATCAGGGTTGTTCCATAATTGGGGCGTATGAGTTTTATTGTTCCGAGGTAAGGGGTGATCAGGCTTCTTCACCGTGGTGCGGGGTTTATGGTTACTCTTCTTTGTTAGCGCGCGTGGATGGCGTCTTCACTGTTCCCGTGTGCATTTGCTGCTAGATGAACTGGAAAGAAGGATGTTGAAGTCAAGTAGCCCAAATCACAACCTCATCGCCAAACGTTAAAACGCATCCCTGACATTTGCTTGCTCTGCGCTCGCAGCGCTGCAACATTGGTAAATAAGCAGCGAAGTCCTCGATGGGGGTAGCTAATGGCGGAAAAGATTGTACGGGGGGTGTGAAATGTTTGTCCTTCGATGGGGGTACTTAAAACTTAGCAGCATCAA
>SZWC01009905.1:22295-45190 GCA_023375785.1 Penium margaritaceum
TACCAAGCACACAGACGCCAACACCCTGCGTTCGGATCACCGATTGTGATTCACCATGGATCGCCTCACAGACTGTAAGACGGTCTGTAAGTTACAGACCGTCGAAGAAAAGTGCGCCGTACAAGCTGCACTGCACGACTGAGGAAGGTAAAGGGGGCTGGGGGCAGCTTGCACGACTCACCGTTGGATCTGGCAGTAGCAGCAGCAGCTGCAGCAGCAGCCGGGGTAGGGTTAGGAGTAGTGCTGGGGTTGCGAACGACGATGCGGCCGTCGGCTCTGTGCCATCGCGCTGCGATCAGAACAAGGAGGATGAGCAGCGCGGTGAAGGCCGCGACTCGTCTCGCTGCCATGACGATAGGAGGGTGGCCGTGTCGCTTGAACCGCGCAGGGCTCGTATGGACTCTTAGTTTAAGAACTAAATCTGAGCTTCTGTCCTCGCCAGATAGGTCGAGGCAGTTCGTTGGACGGTCGTTGGTGTTCTTCTTGCTGGTTTTAGCTGCTACTGCTGTTGATGGCGCTTCCTGAGGTTGCTGTTGTTGGCGGATGTCGCTTGTCGCTGTCGATGACCTTCTCACATGGTTGAGGTTGACCGATGTATAAATGTACTTTCCGCGACGTTTTGCAAGACGTCGCTGACGCTGTCTTAAGGGAACCTGGTCGAGCAGCCCCCAATTCGCCTCGGCAATGACACACGTCTCCTTTCTAGGCACCTCTAAACTGTTCGCAGGGACGATTCCAAATGGTCGGAGCGCGTTTGATCCTCAAATGGCGGGTCTGCGAGGCTGAGCGGATCGGCCGGAAACGGCCTAGGGAAGGCCTAGGGAAGGCCTAGGGAAGGCCCCAAAGATAAATGCTGTGCGTCACACTGCGATGCGACGTCCACACAATGGAAACAGATTCAAGCGCGCGAGCGCAAGTCGCAAGTGCGATGGGCGTGGACGGACGAAGGCGATGCTGTCAGTGGATAACAGAGAGCATTCGGAAAGGCTTTTGTGAGTCACAGCTTGTGACTGCCGGTCGGCAAAGCCATTGTCGGAGTCGTCGGCGGAGGAAATCGGATTGTGAGCGGAGCCGCCTTCGTGCTTTCTTTCGAGAGCAAGCGCTGAAGCGACTCGTTAGCGCGTAGGGCTGGAGCGATTGGACTGAAGCCGCCAGAGGAGTTAGGCGCAGTCAGCAAATCATTGGAGTCAAGGCGTTCGCATGGCCGTGTGCGTGTGCCGTTCTTGCTTGTCGTTACGCTCGCGCCGCGAGAGACCAATGATGTTGCGCGATGCGCAGGCCGAATCGCGACGTCCTGAGACTACACGCAGCCGGCTCTCTTCTGAGCGGTGCGATACTGTGCGCTGCGCTCCAATCGAGACCGCGTCCTGCACCTCCTGCACGCCTGTCTCGATAATTGACAATTACTGTCAAACGACCGCGACCTGAACCTTCTGCATACTTCAATGGATAAATTTGTCCGAGGTGCCTTGTTCGACACCCGTCTTGACGCGGGCTGCCTTCCGTCGGAAATCGTAGCTAGATGATGACTTCGCCCTTCCTGGTCAGTCGGAGGGGCCTGTCTTGGGAGCGCCGTCCCATTGGATGCCCGTCTGAGGGGAAAAACGATCATGTTGAATTCCGTCAAAATCATGCATGGATCGAAACCGACGGATGGACGAATACTCTCCGAATACTCTTGTCTGATTTCGATAGCTCCGGTGAAATGGGACAAAAATGTTCCAAATACACCGACGAATCAGGATCTCAGCTCATGCATCTTAGACTAATGCGAGCGGCCTCGGAGTCTGCACGATCCGTGGGTTGGATGTTCCTCGCTGTTTGGAAAATTTTGGGAACTGTCCGTCGGTGCCTGTGAAATGGATCCTGTTTGATTGAATCGAAGAAAAATATGGTGTGTGTACGAGAAACTTTGTCAACCTGCTGAGAACTAAAAAAGGTTCCCATCGATTAGGGTCGCTGTCTACTCGGTCGCTCGAACAGTACATGCGAGACTGGTTTCCAACGATTGCAGGTCTTCGCTTATGTGCGGCTTGAAAATAGGCATAAACTAGACATAAAACTCCGAATTCGACATTTATGATATACTGACAAGCGAAACAGGCACCTACCATCGTCGCGATGTGTAGCCGTCACCTTGCGTCTATGCGAGTCGCAAACCAAGCAGTTCGCATATAGTTGCCCTACTTCAATTTGTTTTGGACGGAGTAGTAATTTACCCATCGTTTCGCCACATAAAGCATCGGTGTCCATTGTTGAAAACGAACCGACAGCGGTGTCCAGAGTCGAAAAAAGAAAGAAAAAGGTGTCCATAGTCAAAATCGACATGACAGAGATGCCCATGTTTTCCTTCACGCAAGCGAAAATGGGCACGGTTGACATGTATTTCATGTGTATAAGACATTTGACACGGATTTTGACTTTGAGCTTCGCCGGTCATCGCGAGCTTGCAGGTGGAGTTTTGTGGCGAAATATCCCTCCCAGCTCGCGATGACCCTGCCAAACCCCTCATTTACATTAGGGGGTTTGTCGTTGGTTTGGGGGGACTTGCACGATTTGGCGCACGCTGTGATAGACGAAAGGGCATTGGCCAGGCCCCGCTACCATGGGGCCCGGCAGGTGCGCGGGCAAGTGAAAAAATATAGCCCAAACGCCCTTGTGTAAAGAGGGGGTTTGTCGGATTTTAGGCGGGGTTGCGAGATGCGGCGCACATGTGATAGAAAAAAGGGAATATGCCGCGTCCCGCTACTGCGGGGCCCACCAGATGCCCGGGCAAGTACAAAAATAGAACCCAAACCCCTAGTGTAACTAAAAGGTTTGTCGAATATTGGGGGGGATTTGCAAGATGCAGCGTACCCTGTTGTGAGTGTTGGAGTTTGCACTTGCGACCTCCAAAACTCGCGGCAAGGTTACTTCTTACATCGGCGATGCCATTGTCAGCATCGCCCACTTTGCCCTCGGAGTCAACGAAGTCCGACTTCGAGGGTGTGGGTACAGCAAACATTTTTTTTCCCGTTTTACTCCCACAACGAAAAACATGGGCACCGCTGTCATGTCATTTCTTACTATGGACATTGGCGTCTTTCCGTTTTCTACTCTGGACACCACTGTGAGTTCGTTTTCGACTATGGATGCCGTTGCTTTATTTGGTGCAACGATGGGCCCCAGAGCATTTGTGCCTATTTGTTTTCTTATAGCCAGTTGTAGCTGATGTACACTAGGGTCAAACTCATCACCAGAAGGGTCGCGGTAAACGCATGTATGTATGAAATTACATTAAGAGGAAAAATCAATAATACATATAATTTCATCGATGGAAAACTTCCATGTATCAAAGGTGTGTGAAAATGAAAGGGTTTCGACCAAAATTCGAATTCCTTCCTCTTATCCCTAGTAAATAAACGAAATTCTCAGCCTCTATTTCTTTAAAAATACAATTTCATTGCTTCAAAATATAACTACCACTTACATTTGGGGGATTGATGGATTTGCCTATCTTTCTTGCCTTATGACTTGAAGGACCGCACAACGAACAAAATTCAAAAGAAAGTGAAAAATTAGGGCCAGGATGCACGCAATAGAAAGGTGTTTTTTTGCTCCTTCCCTCAGTCGAATGGGGCATAGGTTACACAAATGAAAATTCGTGAAGAAGTACCAAGACCAATTTTAGGCTAAACAAAGCAATAACTAAGGAAGAAACCATGAAACATCCGATGCATAGGGGGAAATATATGAATGTTTAAGAGGGTAACTTTCTTACCGCTCCATTTTGAAGGAAAATGTAAGAGAAGCATGGTGCACCGGAACAAGGTCAAAAGAGGGAAAAGGGAGGCCAAAGTTGGGCACTTTTGGATAAGCCAAAACTTCCACTGCTAAGACTGCTTAAACACTCCTCTGAGACCTCCTCTTCAGTTTACAAGCCATCATTACACTACATTTGTTGGTTTTTGCACATCTCTCATTGTGCTCTGTTGTGTCCTCCCGGCTTGTGTACATCGGCGTGCAGATGACTGACGGCGAGACTCGACGCTGATGGAGTGTCGTCCGGTGGAGCCGACGCACGCTGAGGTCTTCTCGCAGTTCGCTGGAGCCTCCTCTCTCCGGCGACGCGCTCAGCTCCATCGGCAGGCCTCCTCGGCGGTCGTGCTGCCGGCGGTCATTGACACCGCAGTTGCCGCTTGCATGCGTCCAGCGCGTCCCATCGCGTCTGCATCGTCATGCACTGCCTAGGGTCCCAGTTGCATGTTGCGTGGCCCTGTTTGGTAGCATAAACCGTTGTGGGCACTATCTGGGTTTAGGCTGCCATAACTCCTCGTTACCATTTTTCTAGCAGATTCTGACCGCACGGCTGCGTTTGCAGCGGCGGTATTATGGTATGGTCCAGTTTTCAGGCAAAACGGACGACGCCCGGGTTTTGGGCTGTCGGCTGCCTGGCAGGCGTCACCGAGAAAACCTGCCAGCCTGAACTGAGCTATATTCTGATTGGCTGATGAACTGAGTAACAAGCTCTACAGAGCTGGGGGGGCCTAGAACTTGGAGGGGTCTCCCATTGTTGTTCATTCTTCATTCCTAATCAGTCACTTACAGTTTTCAGCTGCTTTCTGGCGCTAACACTGGCGCGCGCATTTCTGAGTAACAAACCCAGAGCTTCTAGACTTAGACTCTAGAGCAGCAGACTGAGGGGGCAGCTGACTTAAGCAACGAGCGTGGAAGCCCGCACGCTGCATCAACAACGCTGCTGCCCCAACCTGCTGCCTAGGCTATTCCATTTTGGTATCAGTGCCAGAGCGTAGCAGCATCAGCAGAAGACTGACGAATAGGTGCCAGACAACGCCGGCAGACCCCCATACGCGCCAGTGCAGGGGAAATGCTGTCGGATTTTTTCCGGCAGCATTGAACCGCCTGGTGGCGGCGTCAAACTTTTTCCCACGGCCACTGGGCCAGGGGAAATGCTGCCGAAATTTTTTCGGCAGCATTGACCCCCACGCGTGACGCGAGGAGGTGAGCGGCAGGCGGCGTCTGACGTCTGCGGGCGACGACGCAAGCGGCGACGTCACCCAGGTGCAGTGACTGGCACCGCCAGCAGCAGCAGGCGGCAGTAGCAGCTCGCAGCAGCACGCAGCAGTAGCAGCTCGCGGCAGCAGCAGTAGCAGCTTGCGGCATCGGCAGCAGCAGCGCGTAGCAGCAGCAGCAGCGTGAAGCAGCAGCAGCAGCGTGAAGCAGCAGCAGCTTCGCGCAGCAGCAGCTCGCAGTAGCAGCCCGCAGCGGCAGCAGGCAGCAGCGACAGCGGTAGCGGCAGCAGGCAGCAGCAGCAGCGGCAGGAGGCATTAGCCACAGCACGCAGCAGCTGCAACAGCGTGCAGCAGCAGCAGCGAGCTGCAGCAGCTGCTGTAGCGAGTCACAGCAGCAGCCAGCGGCAGATGCTGCCAGCCGCGGCTGCTGCTGCTCGCTGCTCGCAGCGAGCGAGCAGCAAGCAGCAGCCCGCTGCTGCCAGCGAGCAGCAGCTCGCTGCTGCCAGGCGAGCAGCAGCCCGCTGGTCGCTGCAGACAGCGGGCTGCTGCCCGCTGACAAAGAGAAAACGAAAGAAAGGAAAAAAAAAAGGGCAACAGAAAAAAAAATCCCCCAACCCCGCAGCTCGCTGCAGCAACCCGCCGCAGGAGCGAGCAGCTGCTGCAACACGCAGCAGCCGCAGCAGCGGGCGGCAGCAGCAGCGCGCGGCTGCAGCAGCGCACAGCCGCAGCGGCAAGCTGCAACAGCCGCGGCAGCCGCAGCAGCTCGTAGTGACAGCAGCTGCGGCTGCAACTGCAGCAGCCACAGCAGCAGCAGCAGCAGCAAGAAAGCAGCAGCAGCAGCAAGAAAGCAGCAGCAGCAGCAGCAGCGGCAGCAGCAGCAGCAGCAGCAAGCAAGCAACAGCAGTAGCAGCAGCAGCAGCAGCAAGCTAGCAGCAGCAGCAGCAGCAGCGGCGGCAGTAGCAGCAGCGGCAGCAGCAACAGCAACAGCAGCTGCAGCAGCGGCAGCAACCGCAGTAGCAGCAACAGCAGCAACAGCAGCGGCAGCGGTTGCAGCGGCATCAGGAGCAGCAACAACAGCAGCGGCCGCAACGTCCGCCGCTGCTGACGTCAGCACCCCTCTGCTGACGTCACTGCTAACATCACTGCTGACGTCATCAACAAAAAAAACAAAAAAAAAACAACAAAAAAGGGGGAAAGAAGAGCAAGCAAGGGACACTTAGTCATGGAAGGGAGTCCTGATGAGGGGTCCTCCTCTGGTGGGGGGACCCCTACCCCTCCCTTCTTGCAGCGACTGCTGTAGCAACAGCAGCAGCACCTGCCGCCGCTTCAGCAGCAGCACCCGCCACCGCTACAGCAGCAGCAGCCACTGCCGCTGCAGCAATAGCAGCCGCCGCCGCCGCAGCAGGAACAGCAGCAGCCGCCGCCGCTGCAGCAGCAGCAGCAACTGCCACCGCCGCTGCAGTAGCAGCAGCAGTAGCCGTCGCCTTGGCAGCAGCAGCAGTAGTAGCAGCAGCAGCCCACTGGCAACGTTGGCGGCCACCCTGACCCTCTCGCTGCTCTTCAGCAGCAGCTTGCTGCCTTGACGCAACAGCTTGCAGCGCTACAGCCGGTCGCTTCGCACAGCGCCACCAGTGCGCCGCTGCCCTTCATCCCCCCCGGGCATGCTAGCCTCGCTGTGTCCACTGCCACGTACTACCTGGCACAGCAGCAGACTCAGCGCCAACGGCAGACAGTGACCTCCGTCCTTGGCCCCACTTTGGGTGCCGGCCGCAGGCAGAAGGACTTTGAGACACCTCCGCCGCCGCTTCAGAGCGGCGAGCAGTTCCGGAGTTGGGAGCTCAGCTTCCGGATCTGGGCGCAAGGTGAAGGTCTGTGGGCCTACTACACCCTGCCTTACAACTCCACCCAGGCCGATCAGCTGTATGACGCTAGTCGTGCCGTCCGCGCCCTTGTCCCAGTCGCCCCCCCCGCCTCCCGCCTTGCCCTGGAGCCCTTCCTCGGCGACTTCACCGCTGGCGACATCCCAGACCCTGCAGCTGCATGGCACGTCCTCACCAGGCCCCATCGCCTGTCCAGCGACGCAGAGATCAGCCGTCTGCTTCGGGAGTTCAACTCCCTGCACATGGGGGAGACCGAGACGGTCACTGCCTACTGGCAGCGGGCAGAGGACATCCTTCGTCGTCTCGGTAAGTCTGCTCCGCCCCCTCTGTCCGCGCTCCTCACCATCAAGCGCGGCGCCACCAGTGCGTACGCGGACGTCTTCGTCCATTATCCCCAGGACGTCCTCTCCACCATGGCGGCCCAGGGCACTCTCATGCCCTGGGCATACGAGCTCTTCCTCCGCATTGAGGAAGCTCACCAGGAGTCTCAGCTCCATCGCACGGAGGCACTTGCTTCCCCTGCCGTTGCCTCCCCTGCCGTTGCCTCCGTGGCTGTCTCCTCCCCTGCCACAGCTACCTCGTCGTCTTCGGGGAAGAAGAAGAAGAACCGCAACAAGAAAGGCAAGGGTCCGCCGCAGCAGCAGCAGCAGCAGTCGTCGACCGGGTCCAGCGGTAGTGGCTCGGTCTGCCACAACTGTGGTCAGCCCGGGCACGGGTGGTACACGTGCCCTCTCCCGACGGATGAGGCGCGCGTCATCGCCACTATGCGCCGTCAGCGGGAGCGCCGCCTCGCCTCTGCCTCCGTCGCTGCTGCTGGTCCCGACACTCCGACTTCGTCCAGCAGCTCTGCCACTTCGGCAGCTCCGGCTGTCCCGTCGACAGCCGCGCCGCAGCAGCACTACCCGCAGCAGTACTACCCTCAGCCGTCGGCGCCTCCGCTTCCTTCGCCCGCTTCGTCCTCCTACTACCCGGGTTCCGGCGCCGCCACTCCTCACTCCGTCTACACTCCTGGGCCGTCCTCCCGTGAGCGCCAGCTGGAGCAGTTCATCGCGCTCCGGCTTGGCCTACCTCGCCCTCCTCCCCAGGGAAGTGCGAGTTGCGTCACATCCTGCCCCCCGGATCCTCCTTGCATGACTGAGTCTGAGCTGCGGTCGTGTCCTCTTTCTTCGTCTCTCTCGTCGTCTCCCGTGGTCTCCTCCACCCCACTTCTTGACGACATTGCATGGCTTGATGATTGGCAGTCTCGCTTCGCGCCCCCTTCTACCGCGTCCGCGTCCCTCGCTTGCTGCCACGTGACCGTGAGTGATCTGGCGACCCCTGTCTAGGATCCTGCTGAGACCTGGATCATCGACTCCGGGGCCACGCATCACATGACGGCCTCTCGTGAGGCCTTCAGTATGCTTGGTCCTGTCGGCGATGTCTCCGGTGTCCGGACAGGCTCCGGGCAGGTGTTACCTGTCCGTGGTGTTGGCGTCGTTCGCTTCCGTGGTCCAGCCGGTGACGTCTTCCTGACCGATGTTCTCTTTGTCCCTGGTCTTGAGCTCAGCCTCCTGTCCGTGACTGCCCTTGACCGCATGAGTATGGATGTTGTGCACTCGCGTGGTGTCGGCACTGTGTTGTTGTGTACGTCTGGTCTTGTCATCCTGCACGCCACCGCTCGTGGCAACTTGTGGCACGTTCCCCGCCTGTCCTCTTCCCCTCCCGTCTCCTCCCCGTCGGCAGCCACAGGTCATGTGTTTGTCACCAGCACACTATCTCCACAGCACACTCGCCTCTTACACCGCCGCCTTTGCCACGTCCACTCGGCCGCCGTAGAGAGCATGCTTCACACCCAGCCGGCCAAAGGCCTTGACCCGGAGACTTTTCCTCTCCCGTGCCCCACTGAGTGCATTGACTGCGCTCAGGGGAAGATGCACCGGTCCACCTACCCCCTGTCTTCCTCCTGCGCGTCCGCCCCTCTTGACCTTGTCCACTCGGATGTCATGGGCCCTCTCCTCACTGAATCTGTCGGTGAGCATGGCCGCTATGTCCTCACTCTTACGGACGACTACTCTCGCTACCGCTGGGTCTTCTGCCTCCGGCAGAAAAGCGATGTCGCCCGAACCATTCAGGACTGGCTTGTCCTCGCGGAGCGCGAGTGTGGCCGCCCCCTCCGCCGCTTTCGCTCCGATCGCGGTGGCGAGTACCTGGGTGAGGCCACAACTTTTTTCGCCTCCCGCGGTATCCACCATGAGACGTCTGCGCCCTACACACCCGCCCAGAACGGCGTCTCCGAACGGTGGAACCGTACCATGGCCGACGCCGTTCGCACCATGCGCGTCAAGTCTGGTCTCTCTGACGGCTTCTATTTTGAAGCCATGGCCTACATGACCTGGGTCTGGAACCGGGTTCCCCACGGTCCCCTTCCCCGCCAGTCCACGCCCTACCAGCACTGGTGCGGTCGGCGCGCTGACCTCCGCCCCGCTCACGTCTGGGGCTACGTCGCCGTTGTATGGCTGCCCGCCCCGCAGCAGGGCGGCAAGCTCGCCCCCCGCGGACGCCCCTGCACCTTCCTCGGGGTGTCTCGTCAGTCCAAAGCCTGGCGCTTCTGGGACCCATCCCGACATTGCATCGTCGAGTCCCGCGATGCCCTCTTCTTCGAGGACCTGTTTCCCAGCGACCTCATCCGGTCCGGCTCGTCCGTGTCCCTCCCGTCGCGTGGGGGAGTGGTGAGTCCGTCCTCCGTCCTGTCGCTTCCGGGTGACACATCACCCCGTCCCTCTGAGCCGGTAGCACCTGTCGCGTCCACTGGCCCCCCCGGGCCAACGGTCCCAGTCGCGTCCACTAGCCCTTCAGGGCCAGCAGCACCTGTAGCGCCCGCTGTCCCATCTGGGCCAGCAACACCTGTCGCGTCCGCTGTCCCCTCCGGGCCAGCAGCACCTGTCGTGTCAGCTGGCCCTTCCGAGCCGGCAGCCCCTGCCACGTCCGCTAGTCCCTCCGAACCAGCAGCGCCTGTCGCATCTACTGGCCCTCTTGGGCCTGCAGCTCCTGTCGCGTCCGCTGGCCCCTCCGGACCAGCAGCTTCGGTCACATCCCCTCGTCCCTCCGGACCGACAGTCCCTGTCACGTCCCCTGGCCCCTCTGAGCCATTAGCGCCTGTCGCGTCTGCTGGCTCCTCTGGGCCGATTGACTCCCCCAAACCAGCAGCGCCTGCCACTTCCACTGGCTCCTCCGGACCAGTTGCCCCGTCCGTCTCCGTTGACACGTCGGACTCAGGATCGTCTCCTGCCCAACCGCGCTACACACGTGGCCCAGGCGGCAGCCTCCGACCTCGTCCGACAGTGAGAGGCCAGACCGTCGCTCCGCGTCCCGCAGCACCTCGACCCCCTGTAGCTCCACGTGTCTCCTCCACTCCCACAGTCGTGAGTGGGGACCCTGGCACAAAGGCTCTTGGCCTATTCACTTCCGCCATCATCGCAGACCTTCATCCAGGTTTTGCACTGGGCTACGCCATGCTTCAGCACGAGCATCGGCATGCTGTTGTGGCTGCACTCGCCCGCATCCCACCTGGGGCTCGTGATGCACACGCCCTCTCAGTCCGGTCCACAGTGCGCCTAGAGGACCCTTCCACCCTACGCGAGGCTCGAGCCTCTCCTGAGGCTGCACATTGGGATGCTGCCTGCGCCGAGGAGCTCGCTGCCATCCGACAGCACCACGTGTTTGACCTCGTCGACCTTCCTCCAGGTCGGAAGGCCATCGGTGCCAAGTGGGTCTTTCGGCGCAAGTGGAAGCCAGATGGGTCCTTGGACAAGTACAAGGCCCGCCTTACAGCAAAGGGGTTCGCACAGGTCCCTGGAATCGATTATGACCAGATCTTCGCCCCACTCGGTCGGTTCTCCACTAGCCGGGCGCTCTTCAGCCTGGTTGCCCAGCATGGGTGGGAGCTGCATCAGATGGACGTGAGTAACGCATTCCTCCATGGATCACTGGAGGGTGAGGAGCTCTACATGACGCAGTCCCCAGGCTTTGACGACGGCACTGGGAGAGTCTGGCGTGTGCGGAAGGCCCTCTACGGCCTGAAGCAGTCACCTCGGTGCTGGAACCAGGAGATCAGCAGCACGCTTCTCCGTGGCGGCCTCCAGCGCAGCACCGCTGACCCCGCACTGTTTATCAGCCCGCGAGGTCAGACCTTCGCCGCGGTTCTGGTCTACGTCGATGATCTCCTCATTGCGTCGCCAGACACGGCCGCCATCCAGCGTGTCAAGGACTTGCTGCACGCCGCCTACCAGATGAAGGACCTTGGCTCTGCCCGAGTTTTCCTGGGCATGGAGCTTGAGCATGATCGCTCCCAGGGCATCCTGCACGTCCACCAGGCTGCCTATGTGCAGACCCTGTCCACTCGCTTTGCCGAGGACCTGCCACTCGTGCCAAGCGCATCCTCACCCATGTCGCTCGATGGCCAGGTGAAGCTGAAGAGTCCTGACCCAGCTGTTGTGGGGGAGCCAGTTGACGTGACCACGTACCTAAGAGTCATCGGGTCACTGATGTTCCTGGCGACGACGACGCGTCCAGACATCGCGTTCGCCGTCAACCTCCTGGCCCAGTTTTCTCATGAGCCGCGTCACCTCCACCACGAGGCCGCAATCCGAGTACTGCGCTATGTCGTCTCGACTCCTCGGTGAGGTCTCATGTTCCGCCGTCAACCGTCTGTCGTTGTAGTGGGCTACACCGACAGCGACTGGGCCGGCAGTCCGGACGGTAAGAGTCGCACAGGCTGGATCTTTCTGATTGGCGGCACGGTTGTGTCCTGGCGCAGTGGCAAGCAGGGGTGCATTGCACGCAGCACTGCTGAGGCCCAGTACGTGGCTCTTGGATCAGGCGCGTGTGAGAGTGTGTGGTTGCGTCGTCTGTTGTCCAAGTTGCGTCAGACTGTCCCATCCATCACGTTGCATTGTGACAATGAGAGTGCCATGGCAATCGCCGACAATGACGGCGTGCATCACACACGCACAAAGCACATCAACATTGAGTATCACTATGTGCGTTCGTTGTTGCATGACGGCAGCATCAGCATCGTGTGGGTTGAGACAGCACGGCAGTTGGCTGACTTCCTGACCAAGGCACTGAAGCGCAACTCGTTCAAGAAGGCTGTGAGTTCAGTCGGTGTACGTCCGTGAGTGGCTCTCTCTTTATCTCTGCCTGCGTCTCTGCATGCCCTGGGGGAGTCTGGATGTTGACCGTGTCCCTGTCCGCCCATGTGCACTACGCCTGTCAGTCATGGGGGAGTGTTGGTTTTTTCGTATCTCTCATTGTGCTCTGTTGTGTCCTCCCGGCTTGTGTACATCGGCGTGCAGATGACTGACGGCGAGACTCGACGCCGATGGAGTGTCTTCCGGTGGAGCCGACGCACGCTGAGGTCTTCTCGCAGTTCGCTGGAGCCTCCTCTCTCCGGCGACGCGCTCAGCCCCATCGGCAGGCCTCCTCGGTGGTCGTGCTGCCGGCGGTCATTGACACCGCAGTTGCCGCTTGCATGCGTCCAGCGCGTCCCATCGCGTCTGCATCGTCATGCACTGCCTAGGGTCCCAGTTGCATGTTGCGTGGCCCTGTTTGGTAGCATAAACCGTTGTGGGCACTATCTGGGTTTAGGCTGCCATAACTCCTCGTTACTATTTTTCTAGCAGATTCTGACCGCACGGCTGCGTTTGCAGCGGCGGTAATATGGTATGGTCCAGTTTTCAGGCAAAACGGACGACGCCCGGGTTTTGGGCTGTCGGCTGCCTGGCAGGCCTCACCGAGAAAACCTGCCAGCCTGAACTGAGCTATTTTCTGATTGGCTGATGAACTGAGTAACAAGCTCTAGAGAGCTGGGGGGGGCCTAGAACTTGGAGGGGTCTCCCATTGTTGTTCATTCTTCATTCCTAATCAGTCACTTACGGTTTTCAGCTGCTTTCTGGCGCTAACACTGGCGCGCGCATTTCTGAGTAACAAACCCAGAGCTTCCAGACTTAGACTCTAGAGCAGCAGACTGAGGGGGCAGCTGACTTAAGCAACGAGCGTGGAAGCCCGCACGCTGCATCAACAACGCTGCTGCCCCAACCTGCTGCCTAGGCTATTCCATTTATATTCAGCTACCCCCCCCCCCCCCTTCAAGCAGCCATCCTCTCCAACACTTCTAGGTCTTTGCCCTCTCTTCGTAATTCTCAGCATGTGGTGCAATTCCTGTGTTGGACACATCAGAATTTCTTTCCCCCCCTCCATTGCTTGTTCTGCAGCCTGCCCTTCATCTGGGTTTGATCACTTGCACTCAAATTTGAGTGTAGTGAGATGGGGAAATTTCTACCGAAAATTCAGTTTCTTCACTTCAACTCATAGGTGAAAATCATGTGCACATTTCATCACTCTGGTTAGATTTCAACCAGAAACATCCCAACGAGCTTGCCATCCAGTTTTTGAAAAATACTACAGAAGATTCTTATGGTGAATTAGCTGATTTTAATGCCAAAATGGCTCGTTTTCCGCCTTCAGTGTGAGCATCTATCTATTGGGCTAACTCAGCCAAACATTGGTAACTCTCAAGACCCTGCCCTTCAAATGCCTTGAATCTCTACTCTTGTCAATTCATGCAATGTGTTGTAGCGAGTGCTGACAATGTGATTCCAACATCCATGTCCTCCCACCTTTGTTCTTTTGATATCGATGTCGGATGTCGAGTTCAGGTTGAGAGCTAGGGGCAAGGTATTTTCAGAAGGTTTTGAAATTGGCAGAGATTCCATTTTGCCTATTTCTCCTCTCAAGACATTGTTGACATGTGTCGTTGAGGTCTTTATCTTTGCCCCCAGATGTACCAGAGGAGGTTGGAGCTTTCAAGGCCACACTTTCTCACAGTACGTTGGCTAACCCTATTGGTACATGGATACTAGGTTGGTTTTTGTTGGAAGTGCCCACATAGGCAGCCAACAGTCAACTAATAATCCCTTTCAACTCACTTCATTTCCGTTTTGATCAGACCGCGAACTCTTTGAGATTCTATACCTTGGTGACGGCTGTAACTCCAGCTCTTGCAAAACATTCATCATCAATGTTTGCCAAATGGCATCCAAAGCTTGATGGACGGGTTTTCTTCTCCATGTCACTCTGGGGGCAATGTTGATTAGCGATCTACGTAGGGACACTAGAATGTTTTAAGTCTTCGGAGGCCCATTTTTGTTTTTACCTTGCCCCCTCATTCTGAGTTCCCATTGAGGGCGGTATTACCCCGAACTTGTGACTTTGCACATTTTTTCTGTTTCAAAAAGTTTTAGCTGGCTGTATACGAACTTCAATCTCATTTTTTTCATGCAGGGGAAAAATCATCGTGTGCGCGGTATGATTGGCAATTTTGCCCAGACTTCTCTTACACTGATGTCTCTCTCACTCTTGCTTTATCCCTCATCCTTGCTCTTTCTACCAATGAGGGCGAGAGAGGGTGAGGGCACCAGGCCATGGGCCTTACCCTCGTAACCTCTTAGCCGTCAATCAAGCCACTAGTTAGATCGGTGGGTGGTCGGCCAGTCACATGACTGGCTGTTGGCTATCCAACCATCTGACTGCAAGCTGACAAGCGGCTAGCAAGTGGCTGGTCACCAGCCAGCCCTCACGATAGCAAGGAATTAAAGGACCTCGTATTGGACTTTTGCAACAACGGTTCCTTCTACAGTGTATTAAGCCACAAGGTCACACAAAAAGTGTCATGTATCTTCATACTCGACAGAAGCAGCAGTCAGTATACAAGTGGTCTGATGCGTGCAACGATAGGAAGTGGCCCAATCAACTTTGATAGATGTTCGCGCACCCTTGGCAACTTCAGCCAAAGGTTTTTAGTGCTAAGCAATACCTTTTTGGCGATTTCAAATGAGACCTCACTGCGACTTTTGTCGACAATTTGTTTTTTGTCGTTTCCAAATCACTTCAAGGTGACTCTTTGCCTCCTCTAAAAAGAGTTTACGTGCTAGGAAAAAGGCTTGAGTAGAAGGAAACTTTCCTTTTGTTTTCACACTTTTGACACATGAATAGAGCACTACCAACCAATAATCAACACAAAAAATGTAAATCGTGTAGACTCGTTAACCAAGTTGTTCATAAAAAATTCTACAACCTCTGAAGACCAAGAACAAAGTTCATGATGACGCACTCCCATGGAGTCCGCGGGATGGGAAGCTATTTGAGGAAACCAGCATGTATGTATGTTATTTATAGCATAACTTGTTCATGAAGTAAGTGTACTTCAATGACAAGTGTTGAGTAATTCAAGCAATACATACAATGTCGAGAATAAGGATGAGGCATAAGTCGGGTTATTGGCGTTTGAGCTAGATGACGTGTGTGAGGTTACGCCGAGAGTTGTAGATTTGAGAAGCTCGGCCGAGGAGTCGGGGGACTTCAAGAATATCTTGATGCTCCTTTATTAGAGTAGAGCATCCTCCAAAAGTCGACTGAATAGTATCGAAACATTGATATGGTTTGCGATACTTGTATTTGACCTTTCCGGAAAGGGGTGGAAGTTCTTAGAAACTGTCGGAAGGGGACACTGGAGGTTGCGGCGATTAGACAAAATTCCTTTGGCCGAACAGCAAGAAAATTGTGAGGTCACCGCATGGATGGCCATGAAAGCAAGAACGGAAATGCCCACTCACAAGGTTTAGGGACTCGTGTACGTTAAAGATGTAACACTTCCCCCCCTTTCAAGCGTGACGTCCCGGCACATTAGCAAACACAGGCCGGTGACGACAGAATTAGTTTTCAATCAGGTGATCAACGTCACGAAGGTTGTCATACGGCTCCTAGCTGTAGTACCCAGCGTCGTAGTCATGCCACCTAACCAGATCACGTTCTCTGCAGTTCGACAAAAATCAAACACGTCGTCGTTGTGATGTTGGTCTGTTGCCCGTTTCATGGTTTTTTGCGTCTTCACCAAGGTCTGCCGTCTTTCCTCCAAGATGTTTGCGAAGTCATGGCGGAGAACGTCAACCGCGGGAATGCTGCTCTGACATTGCAACCCAGAAGGTGTGGTGGGAAGATTGCTGTATACCACCTCGAAATGCATTTTTCCAGCTGCGGTGGAAGTGGTGGAGTTGTATGCGAGCTCAACAGTCGGCAGTTTCACTAACCAATCTGTGCCGAGTGGCTTGTATAAAATTTGGAGAAGTTGTTCCAAAGTTTGAATGGTTCACTCGGTTTTTCCTTCAGTTTGATGGTGGAATGCCGTTGATGAATGGATCTGACTACCATAGCATATCACTAGTTTGAGCCAAAAGCGGCCTGTGAAGTGGCCATCTATATCATTGATGACAGTGCGCGGGACTTCCTATAACTGCACGGTCTGGTTTAAAAACAGCTATTCCTTTTGGGATGACGGTGGTCATCGTCAGGATGAAGTGTGACATTTTGGACTTTTTTTTACATCTATTCACCAGGACGAGGATAGCTTCATATCCCTCGGGAGTCGCAAGCAGTCCCATCACAAATTCTATGTTGATGTTGGCCCATGGTTTCGTCGAAACGGGTAGGGTTTGAAGTAGGCCGGGTGGCCTCGTGCGCCATTTTTTTTCTCTAAGAAGTGCCGTGTGATTTGCAGAAGGCTGCCACATTGGTCTGCATCTTGTCCCATGTGTAGTATTTTGCCAACTTCTTGAGCGTCTTGTCCTCGCCAAAGGCCCCATCGAAACAGGTGTCATGGCACTCCTCCGATAACATTTGTCGTATGTCCTTGCTTGGAGGAATGAATACCTGGAAAGTGAACTGTCTTCTCCACTAGGGATCGTCAAAGCAAACCTTGGTTTTGTGGTACTCGCCAAACTCCTTATGTTTGGCTAAGTCTTGAGATGTTGCAGGGCGTAATGGTCGGTACGGACGATGTATGGCCGACATTCCAGGTAGCATCACCATGTTTTGAATGTATGTGTTGGCACTAATGGGTGGTCTAGAACCATAAAAGATGCCTAGCTCTTATTGGTTCACGCTACTAATGTTTGGGGCAGCCAATTGACACCAATGGTGAGGAGTGTGGAGGACAAGGATCACAAACATGAGTGAGCAGAACACATCGCATTAATTTTAACTGAATAAAATCATGGTATTGCTGCATAGCACAGTAAGATAACATTAGATCCATATAGCCTGTGATCTAAGCTTTCCAAAGCATCCAAGCACGCCCAAATCAGATCAATAGAACCCCTGTTACGGCCATCAAAGTGACCCTTGGTGGAGCTTCCACCTTGCCTTGCACGCTAAGGCAACTGGAGGTGCTTTGATGATGACCCGTTGGAGCACCTTTCCTTGCCCAGTAGTCTAGGAGAAGGTTACCCTGGTCAAGGAGATCCCTCTGGTAACTTTATTCATGCCCCTGGTGCATTTGGAGCTCGTTGGAGACGAACTTGGACCAACGGGGTGGAATTATCCTGTCACCCATAACAACGACCCAGATTCCACCCGCTGACCACCCGACCTTCGGGCAAGACTATCTTTCTGAATACTCACTCAAATTGGGCAATTCAAATATCGATCATACATAGAGATCCCAAGAAATCCATATCTAAATTCAGATAAGGTGTTTGACCACTCCTTGTTTGTCGAACCAGGGAGTATGATCAACGGCACCCATGGCAGGGAACACACCATGTCAACAATCTCCCCCTTGAACCGCAGCCTTGATGCCCTGCCCTTGGAACATCTGCCATGCTCCTGTGCCCGGCCAAGCTGCTGTTGTGAGCAACTCTTCTCAACTGCCCTGCACCAATCACAACACATAGTGGCGGACGCTTCGCTCCCCACTGTCGTCACTTGTGCCTCCGTGCGGGACTTGGCAGCACCCTTGTGGCCTCCCTTGTGACCCTTGTTGTGTTGGTGTTGTTGTTTGTCGTGGCAGTCAGTGTTTCCCCGAGATGACCTGGGAGCACTTGCCTCCTCGCTACACTGCTCCCCCTCACAAGGCAGACTCGCAACCCTTGCAGCGTCCTCCACCTCGTTCAGAGACCTCAGACCTCCTTTTGAGTCCTCCAGCGCCTCTGAGTGTGCCTTGGATGCCAATGTTTTTTCAGCACCCTCGGCACCTTACAAACTTGGTCTAGCATGCTTCACACCTCCACCACCTTGCTGTAGTGCTTCCTTGGTGCTGATCTTCGCCCTTGATGCCACCGCCTCTGCGCATGCAATCTTGAACAAACTGCTGCCACCTACACTAGCAGCATTGGCTTGCCCTTTGTTGCAACAAGCCTTGCGGGATCCATGGTGCTTCAGTTGCGACTAGCCCTTGAGCCGCTGCCTCTGCTACTACAACTACCTTGCCGCACATCCGAGACATGCATGCCTCTCCCCCGTGGAGAGGAGTTTTGGTGCCAGTACTTTGGTCTCAGCTCCCATCAGCACTCCACATGCAAAGTCTCCCCCTCTTTGGGAGAAGTTCGAGAACCTGAGATCCCACTCCCTTCTCCCAACCTGTGCATGTTGCATGGTTCATCCTCCTCATTTGCAGGTGCCAGAGATGCCGGCCTGCTTGCTGCATCCTCTGTTCCATACCCCTTCAGTGCTTTTCCTCCTCCTTGAGGACTTGTAACCACTAACGCTTTGACCTCACCTTGTCCCTTGGTCCTCCGCCCAGCTACCACCCCCCCCTCATAGAACTCGGCAGCGCCCTCTTGGCCTACCTTGTAGCCATGGTCCACCATTGATGCTACTTGGAGCATGTTTGACTCCTATGGAGAGCTCAACCACTTGTTATTGCTCTCCCCCTGTTACACAACACTCTATACCACCTACGCCCATTCTTGTTGTGGTGCACCCACTGCCCGGCCTTCTGCCGCACAGTACAATTTGTCCCAGTCCGCTGCTTCATTGAGCCGCCTTGGCACACTTTGAGGACCTGTCCTCACGGCGTCCTCAATCTGCTGCGTGGTCCTCCGAGCCGCCACCGACACCTCTTCAGACTTGATGGCATCGCCTCGTGGCTCCAATCCACCAACTCTGTAGCCAGAAGCACGTTTTCCTCCTGTTTAGAGCACGGCCCTTTACTGCTCCTCTCCGTCTCCTCAGTCCCTCAGGCACAGCCCAGCGTATGCAACTTGCTAGAACACCGTGCCAATAACTGTGAAACCACATCTTCGCCCTTACATCGCTGCTTTAGCTATGCCACTTTCGCCAAGGTGTGAAGCCCCTCATGCTCCCCTTGAGGACATGCCTCCCTACCGTCCTCGTCTTACTGCATGGTCCTCCGCACAAACACCATCGGTCCGCATGGAATTGGCAGCACCCATTTGGCCTGCCTTGTGGTTGCAGATCACGATTCCTGCATTATTGGGCCCTTTTTGCCGATTTGGAGAACCAGGCCGCCTGCCGTTGATAATCTCCCCTGGCTTGTCTGCTACCTAGACCACTTTTCTTGCCTCCCTTGGAGGCCTTGCACCTATCACTGGTGTCCCGTTGGATGGCATGTCTTCTGGTCCTGATCTCCCCACACAGCCCGGATGATACCCTCCATATCGTCCAGTCCATCCTCAGGTTACCCCCTCTTGGACGCAGCTACAACCGATTCCTTGCTTTGATGGTTATCCACGTCAGAGTCACGGTTGCTGCTCCTGAGGACGTTATAATGTATCCGGTACACACCTTTTATGTGTGCACCACGACATGCCCAGTACCCTCCTCTTTTAGGAGGGAGCCCTTCCTTGTGAAAGTAACTTTGAGTCCCTCCTCAACGATGCGACTCACGGACAGCACCTTCAACACCAGGATAGGCACTTTGAGCCTTCTTGCCGACGTGTCTCTCTTCCTGTCTGACTCCTCCACCCACCTTTTTTGGCCTCATTAGAGCACATCACCTCCATTGTGATGTATGGCGGCACCCCCCATTTGTTGCTTTGCCTTTTGCTCCCTCTTGGAGGTTGTAGAGGTTGCATGCCCACGGCATGCCTCGTGGTCCCCGACCACATCAGCTCCCGCAACATGGAGCTCATCACTACTACATGGCGTGTTGACGATTGCTTCGGCCTGCCGTCCACTCCCGACATGCTTGTTGGAGTCCAAGGCTTCCGCTGTGTACGTCACCTTCCAATGGCCCTGTTGGCCACATTTGTTGCAGGCCCCCTTTTGGGGCCTGTTGGAGCCTCCTCCCTCCAAACAAGCGTGGCGCTTGCCGGCCTCAGTGTCTGCCATCTTTGCTCCCCTTGTGGAGCATACGAAGTCAGCTACCGCCACTTTGGTCTCCTGCCCTTCTGCCACCTCCGTGGCCAGATCCGCAGCTCCCCTTGTGCAATCCCTTCTCTAGTGGCCCTCATGGCCACACTGATGGCACTCTCCCTTCACTGCAAGTGGGAGTCGATGGCCCATCCCGCCTGATGAGAGTGGGACACCATCATCTCGACCTCTCGTGCAAGCTCTGACAGGCTAGTCTCCTCATCGGCTTGGAGGGTAAAAGGCCGTTTGGCGAGGAGGAGACTTTTCTCAAGACACAACGGGTCATGTGCATTGCAAAGCCATTGCAAAGTCTTTGATGTCCACCGGAATCCTTGGACATGCATGCATTGTACCAGGCACAATGCTGTCGCGATCAGAGCAAGCACCTCTTTGTTGCACTTATCAAACACCTCCACCTCCTCGGCCGTCGTGAAAGCAGCAAGAGCTCTGTCTTGACCTCTGATCAGATCAAGCAGTCCCTTGTCATAAAGGTATACCTCCATGGTCCACCTCTGCAAGGGGAATTCCCTCCCATCAAACTTGAGGGGGACGTCACAGCTACTCTCATGCTCAGTTGCACTTGCTATGGTGCGCAGTGGTAGCCTGAAAGAGAGTTAGGGTCCTTCTTGGAACGTGGGCCCATAACCCCTTGGTGGCACTATTGGGTTTTTGGCACCCTTGAGAATGCCTAGCTCTTAGTGGTTCATGCTACCAATGTCTGGAGCGGCCAATGGACACCAACGGTGAAGATTGTGGAGCACAAGGATACCGAATATGAGTGAGTAGAACAATTGGCATTCAAAACAACTTAATCATGGTTTTGTTGTTTAGCATAGTGAGGGTGCATCAGATCCTTATAACTTGTGATCTAAGCTTTCTGATGCATCCAAGCATGCCCAAATTGGAGCAGTAGATCCCCTCATACGACCGTCAAAGTAACCCTTGGCGGAGCCGCCCACCTTGCCTCGTACGCTAAGGCAACGTGGGGCCCTTCAATGATGACCCGTTAGAGCGCCTTTCCTCATCCAGTAGTCAAGAAGAAGGTCACCCTGGTCAAGAAAGTCCCTCTAGACACTTAATTCATGCCCTGGTGCATCTAAAGCTCATTGGAGACGAGCTCGGACCACCGTAGTGGAATAATCCCATCACCCATGACGGAGACCCAGATTCCACCCGCAGACCACCCGACCTTCGGATGGGACTTTCTTTCTGAATAGTCCCTGAAATTGAGCGATTCAAATCTTGATCTTGCATGAAACTTTCCAAAAAATCCAAATCTAAACTTAGATAAGGTATTTCACCACTCCTCAGTGGTCGAACCAGGGAGTACGATCAACGGCACTCATGGCAAGGGGCACACCATGTCAACAACATACACAACTGCGAGCATCTCTTTTCTGTGCACCGTATAGTTTAGTTCCGGTCCGTGTAAATTTCTTGACATGAACGCAACCGGTATCTGTCCACTACCATTGTTTTGGAGGAGAACGCTCCTGATGGCTCAATCGGACGCATCGGTGGCCATGGTGTACAGAAGTTCATTGTAGTCCAAGAATGGACTACAGTCCATTATTGGTTCTGCCAACAGTAAAGGTTGAGCTAAGTTCAGAACGCTTCTCAAAGAGTTCAATACTTCTTGTTCGATGTCTCCCTAATTCCACTCGGTGATTTTTTGGGTGAGATCTGAGAGAGGCGTTCACACTCAGGCATAATCCTTTACGAATCAACGGTACTGGTTGTAGAAGCCCAAAAATACCTAGATGTCCCGGACATTTGTGAGTGTCGGCCAATCATTGACTGCTTCAACCTTTTTCGGGTCCATGGGAATCCATGTACTGTTGATGATGTGGTCTAAAAACTTCATCAATCCGCGTCCAAAGTCGCAATTTGAGAGTTTTTAAGAAAAATCTCTCGTTTTCACACTTGGACAACTTTTTGGAGATATCTTGTTGGGTGCGGCTGTACACCGGGATGACGTCAAGGTACACGATGACAAAGCCAACGTAGTACAGGCCAAAAACATTGATCATCAACCATGAGTATTGCAGGTGTGTTTCATGAGTCCAAACAATATGACCGTGAACTCGAAGTGTCCCTATCTAGTGCAGAATAATTTCTCCTGAAATTCCTTATCAGATGTGTGGATCTGATAACAGCCACTGCGAAGGTCAATTCAGCTGAAAATTTGGGTCCAACGGAGTTGGTCAAAAAGTTTATCTACTCGCTAGAGGGGGTACCGGTTCTTGATGGTGACGTCGTTCAACGCTTAGTAGTCCACGCACATCCGCATCTCTCTTTCTTGTTTTCAAATTAGTGCCGGTGCTGCATAGGGTGATGTGGAGAGTCTGATTAACCCCTACCCGAGCATGCCATTGAGCTGCTTCTTGATTTTGGTCAGCTTGTGATCGCTCATCTGATAGGTTCCTTTCACTATTGGTCTGCTGTCTGGCTTGATGTCTATCCAATGGTCGGTGATGCATTACGGCAGGGATTCCTAGGGTGGTTTGTCGGGGAAAATCTGTTCGAACTCCTTGATGAGCTCTGCAAACTATTTCGGTACGGCTGTGAACTTCTTAGGCATTGATGTTGCTGGTGTCACTTCAATGGCTGTGATTTCTTTTGCTGTCCATGCTTCCACGTGGACTAGGCATGCTTGAGCTCCACATTTCAGGTACCACCTGGCCACATCTAGAGATATCGATTGGCATTTTGTGGCCTTTGCAACTTCTTCTAGTGCTTTTACCTATGCTGCCCGTAGCTGTCGTTGCGTCCTGGGTCACTCGACCAGTGGTAGGTGTCATATTCTGCCATTAATGCC
>SZWC01009905.1:60503-95370 GCA_023375785.1 Penium margaritaceum
ACCTTCTCTCTTCTCATGCAGGAGAGGGCTGCTTCCCCTTCGTTCTGTACCCGCCCTCCTCAGAACGTCATACTCTTCCCTTGAGAGCACTGTCATCCACTTCTCCTCGCTCATGGAGAAACTCCACTTCTCATTCCCATCTTCCGCACCTCTCAGATCGACCTCGGCTGCGTTAGAGAGAGAGGCGTCTGTTGCGGACACTTGGCGGCCCTCCACGAGCACAATATGGGAATCGTTTGGTTTGAGCACGATAGAAGCGCCGGACTGAATTGCGAGCGAGGCTGGGTCAAGGGGAAAGGGAGAGGAGGGGGGATGGGAGGACAGGATGTGATTGGTGTAGTAAGTGACAAAGACTCCCGCGAGGGTAGCGCAGGCGACAATCGCGCAGAGCCGCCGGGGCGATGACGTGGCCTTAGCGAGGATGGATTTCGTCAGAACGGCCGCCGGGGACGATCTCCCTGTCCTGTGAGGTCGCGGTGGCGCCATGTCGCGAGAGTTTGGGAATGGCTGGCGGCGGACCTGCAGACGGAGGCAGTTGGAAGAGCCCGCTTGATTCGNGCGGACCTGCAGACGGAGGTTGTTGGATGAGCCTGCTTGATTCGAAGTTGAGCGGCGGCGGGGTCGTCTCCGTTGGAGCGAACATGGCTCTACGGAGGGCCAGAGGACCACGACGCCAACCCGGGGTAACACCAACCGACCGTTTTAGGCCGTGCGTGGGAACGTACGAACAGGAAGTGGCAATTCACGCCACTCATTTTTATGACGTCGTAAAAGAGCTTTCCACAAACTTGTCACGGAATATGAGGAAGGAAACACAGTTCATCCGCCGGAGACGGTGGTTTACAGGTTCCGAACGCTGATTCGACTTTCTAGTTCGCGATTTGGAAATAATTTCAGAGCAGATTGCCTCGAAAGGCGCCTCGAAAGATGAATAGCGTGAAATGCCACTGCCTACTTGAACGTTCCCAGGCACTGCATTAAATGCTTTGTTTTGTTCGGGGACAAAACGAAGTCAGCGTGCGTTTGTCGCCGTGCGGTGCCGCCGCGCTTCGGTTCCATTGCCGGGTCAAGGGGTCCGGATTCTTGCGCGTGAGATCCATCCATGCGTAGGTGGACTTGAATCTCGTTTTCTGAACTCCATTTTTCCTGTTTAAAATCATTGTATTGGAAAACATTTCATTGGCGGTATATCTATTGAACTTCACGAACTCGAAAGAATTCCCGATATTATGAGCAACGTTGGTTGGTCTTCTCGGTTTATTTGATTTGACGCCTAGACAGCTGCACCCCAAGCGGCGCCTCGAAGGGCCAAGAGAGTGCCGGCGGTCGCTTTCGGAAGCACGTCAGCAAGTCGCAATTCCTGATGTCACCCAGACCTGTCCTCGCGCAGCACACTTCCATGGCTACTTCAAACGGCAAAATCACATAGATGCCCTCGCGACCGTAGATGTGACACAACTCCACCCACAGAAAATGTAAATGTCTTTCCAGAGGGAACGTATTGTTTTCCCGAACATAACGTAGATGGTGAACGTATTGTTTTCCAGAAGAGAATTTTCTCATTAACGTTATTTTTAATTCAATGACAAGTGTCGAAACATTCGAACACATAAACAAGTGTTGAATTACGAATGAGACATGGTGTTACATCGAACACAACGTATATGATAGATGTGAGGCCAAACGAAACTTAGATAGTGAACAGGTAGAATTTACGAGGCGAAACGTGATTTAAAATTTGGGACACCTAACAAAATTGCCATTAGCGGTAAGTGTACTTCAATAACAAATGTTCAAATGATCGAACATATACATAAAAGTTCTGGGTTACAATTGAAGCATATGTGGGGTCTTTGGGTGGAATTTTAAGCGATGCGTGCAGATTCTCGTCCTGAGTGGTTGGATTCGAGAAGGTCCTCGAAGGAGTCGAGGGTCTTTGAGAGTTGGCGGTGAAGATATGCAATGCATCTTTCTAAATCTGGATTCTTCGTGATGCTTCAAGAATTCGATGGAAAGGTCGTGACACTTCTGTTCATAGGTTCGCGAGAGTGGTCAAAGCCCTCACAAGGTTCGAGCATATCCATTGAGGGCGAGACAGTTGGCCAGTTCACCCTCGGCCGTCGGAGTGAATATCGTGGTCCTGGCAACGCCATGCGCTGCTTTTGTAATAAAGGAAATGCCCACTCCATTATACTAGGGACTCGTAAATGTCTGGTACTTGCAACACTTCCGCCTCTTTTAGCCACGACGTCCTCGCACGCATGCAAATGTGGCCCGGAGATGACGGTAGTAGCCATTGTTGAGATTATCAACGTCTTGAAAGTTATCTTAGGGTTCTCAGTTGTTATGCATGGCATCGTAACTGTGCCACTTGACGAGATATTCCGCCGGGACCTACGGACTTGATACCCACCATGTCCAAATTTAAAGTTGTCGTGCCCGCATATGCTGTAAAATGTATTGGATACCCAGACCACTTTAACTTTGTAATCGCGTATCCGATCTCCGCCATGTTAAAGATGGCATATCCGAGTCCGCTTTTTTTTGGAGCGCCATACCTGAGAAGATGCGTGGAAGCTTCCCAGCGATAATACGGCTGACTAGGCGTCAGTACCTGGTCAAACGGTAACAACAGTTACAAGTCGTGCACACAACAGCAAGGGTCTGGCTAGGCGACACAAGGCAAAGTTGCGACAATGCTTCAATAGCATTTGTAGAGAGATGACAAATGACACGTCCATGGCATGAGTACCTGCAACGGCGCACAGCGGATGTCGCACGCGGTAGTGCAAGATCTGTCTTAAAACCGGCCCAAAACCACTGTTCTTGCCATAACTCAGCGTCGAAAAATCAGAACGCTACGCCGTCTGAACCTACACGTGCAGAATCTCAAGCCGGATGCTATGACTAGTCACATGCATGCATCAGGCAACGAACGGTGGACACACAATGCAAAACATGCAAATCAGGCCAGTCCATCGATGAAATCCCACAAGCTGCAGAAAAACTATACAAGGTCCCAGACAGCATCCAGGACTTTAGGGTGACCATCGATTAGCTTCGAGCACGTAGTCCACCACCAGATGACGCCCCAATGCCACTTGGGTCCGCATCAGGAATGTGCACCAGCATGGACACGACGGAGTGATCACAGTAAACTGTACAGGTCGACAAGTACGTCACAAATGAAAACACTTCCCCATGACCCGATAGTACGCATGTCCATATACGTGCAGCACTGAAACGAGTGCAACGACGAGTGCAAAAACTGTCATCACACAAGCACAGACACACCCCGCACTCAACCACTTTCATGCAAGGGGCGAAGCCTAACGGAACGAATGACCACCAAAACTTTCTGCGCGCCAGTGCCTTCGTCAAGAAGTGAGCACGCTGCATGTTAGTGCTGACCCATATGACGGAGATCACGTGTCGTTCCACCAGATCACGCACGAAGTGATCCTCAACCACATTGTACTTCGTGCGAGAATGAAAGACACCTCGGTTCTCCGCAATGGCAAGAGCACTCTGGTTGTCACAGCGAAGCACAATGGCGAGCACTAACTGATCCAGATCAAGGAACAGGTGCTGCAGCCACACCGCTTCAACAACCCCTGCACCCCGAACAACATACTCTGCCTTGGACGAGCTACGTGCAATGCAGCCCTGCTTCCCACTGCGCTAGGACACGTCGGTATCATCGAGCAAGAACACATAACCGGTGTGACTGCGTCCATCTAGGCTCCAGGCCTAGTCCTTGTCGGTGTAGCCGTTAAGAACCACCAAGTACTGCTGGCAAAAGCAGAGTCAGAGGTATGGCGTGGAAACCACGTATCGCACTACTTGCATAGCCACGTGGAGGTCCCTAGCATGTGGAGCCTACGAAAACTGTGCAAGGAGGTTGACGGCAAAATGTCGGGGCGTGTGGTAGTGGCCAGGTATATCAAAGATCCGATGAGGCTAACGTACAAGGTCACATCCACTGTCTCCCCGAGCTGTATGGGATCGTCCACCTTTAGGACTTCCTGCCCATCCGGTGTGAGAGGTGTGGAGGCCGTGGGCAGTGCACCAAGGAGGTCATTGAAGCGCTCCCCCACAACACGTGTGTATTGGGCCTGATGCAATAGAAACGTCTGGTGTTTGCGGTCTCATATGATCTCCATGCCAAGAAACACCACTGCATGACCAAGGTATGTCATCTTCTAGGCAGTTTAGAGGACCGCCTTAGCCTCCTTGACGACCTCCATGGAGGGAGACGCGATCAAGAGGTCCTCCACATAAACTAGGATGACGGTGAACCGCTCAGATTCGGATAAAGAGAGAGGGGTCTGCCTCGCTCTGTACATATCCCGCACGAGTCAGAGTGCCTGTGATCTCCTTGTTCCAGCACCGAGGAGACTGCTTGAGTCCACACAAGGACTTGCGCAAGCGCCAGACCTAGTCACCATCCTTAAAGCGTGGTGGCTGGGCCACGCAAATCTCCTTATCCAAAGAGCCATGGAGGAACATTGTTCACATCCGTCTGGTGCACTTCCCAGACATGCTAAGCCACCAGACTAAACTGAGCGTGAGCTGAGGTCATGCGGCCGACAGGGGCAAAGGTGTCAGTGTAACGCCCTCAATCTGAGAGTACCCCTCCATGACCACGCGAGCCTTGTGGTGTTCGAGTGAGCCATCCGGCTTCACATTCTTGCGAAAGACCCACTTGACCTAAATCGCCTTCCTACCTGGTCGAAGGTCGACCAGCTCGTAAACTCCGTGCTCCCGGATGGCACGAAGCTCATCCTCGCAAGCAGTATGCTAGGCGTTGGCATCCTCTGATGAGAGGGCCTTCCTCAATGTCCCTGGATCAGGGGCCAACGAGGGAGAGCTCTGAGTGGTGAGTGCACACGCCTCAGAAATGGGCCTGACGACCACAAGGTCAGCTGCTGGATCACAAGCGGTACGAAACTCGTGAGTGACCAGATCGTGCCCTACAAGACACGTTGGATGTACCTCCGTGTGATTGTACGGATGCTCAGGCCAAGGGCCTTTGTGCCAGGGTCGCCACTCGCAACGTTGCGAGTGGAGTGCCTGGGTGCGAGACCTGACACTCACTGGGCTCCAGAGCTCAACGGTTGCAGATGACCAGCGGGCTCACGCGAGTAGCCTGGGCTCAAAGGGCTCACCGCAGGCTCAAATACAGGCACGACTACATCCGGCGAGGACTCAGGCACAGGGGTATGTGATGAAATGGGAGGAGAGGCTGGTGAATGGATGGGAGACGTTCCAATGGGTGTGGCAGTAGGACCACCCAAGGAGACTGGAGTATCGGTATACAGAGGGACAACATCATGGGTGTGTGTGGGGTGCGAGGGCACAGGAGAGGAGACATGCTGGGCGGGAGAGGAATCTGGGCCGGCAGTGATGATCCCTGGGTCATTAAGAGCTAGAGACCGAGAAGTGGAGGGGGCTCGAACGGACACATCAGCCGCACGAGAGGTGCTCGTAGGGTCAGACTTCCCCATCCGTTGAGAAACCTCACACGTAGGAATGTGTATGACAAACATCGACACAATCCAGGTCAGGGCACGGCAGGTGAGAGATGCAAAGAAGAGCACATCGCAGGACTTAACAATGCAGCGACGGACGGGGTCCCAAAAACGCTAGGCCTTCGACCGCGAGGAGATGCTGACCAAGGCACACAAGCGACCCCGTGGAGAGACCTTAAACCCCTGCTAATCCTTGTTGTATCACACAGAAGCAACTAAGCCCCAGACACGAGCAGGACACACATCGGCACGGTGGCCAAAACCAGAGCTCGTACGGTTTAACGTGGTCCGAAAGTTGACCGTGCGGGAGGCGGTTCCAGACCCATGTCATGTAGGCAAATCCCTCAAAGGCAAAGGATTCGGGGAGACCGCACTCAGGCCGCATAGCACAAACTGCATCCTCCATGGTGCGATTCCAAAGCTGAGAGACACCATTATGCTGAGGAGTGGCAGGATCAGCTACCTGGTTAAAAACCCCGTGCTCGGTAAAGAAACTGTCCAGCTCGCCAAGAAACTCGGTACCACGGTCCGAGCGGAAGGTATGCAGCGAGTGGCGAGACTGACGCTCAGCCATCACTAGCCAGAGACAAACCGCTAGAGCGGTACCGTTATTCTAGCGCAGGCTGTAGACCCATCGCATCCAGGTGAAGTCATCCGTCAAGGTCAGGACGTATCGGCCCCAATCCGACAAAGACCCGACAGGGAGAGGACCGAGAAGGTCCGAATGGACCAGCTCAAGAGGACTAAGGGCTTGAGAACAGGAGTCAGGTTAGGTGCAGCAATGCATCTTACCCTAGGCACAGAACAGACAATCGGTCTTGGGTGGCTTCTCGAAAGAGGCCGCGTCAAGACCGATTGCGGGCTGTGTCCTATTGAGCTTTGACACAGTTTCGGAGCCCAGATAACACAAACGTCGATGCAAAAGACGCTGGTGCTCAGTAGACTGGACACCATTGAAAAATACACGAGCAAGAGGGGAAGGGGACCAAGGAGAAGAAGAGATCCGAGGAACACGATACAGATCATCCAGAACAATTGCACAAAGAACAACAGTGTGAGTATCAAGAGCACTCACTGTCGCGGAGTTTGTAGTGTGCTCCACAGAGTGTCCCATCATAATGCAGGCACACACAGAGAGCAAGCTGAGCTCAAGGTCAAGAACAAATAGCACGTCGAAAAGATTCAAGGGGCCTCACGGACCATCGAAGCACACAACCCCAACACCCTGAACTGGCAAGGACTGACCAGAGCCTGTGCGAACGGAACGAATAGACGCCAGAGGACCGAGGACAACAAAGTCGCTACGACAACAGGTCATGTGGTGAGTGGCACCGGAATCGATGATCCAAGTACCACCCAAATCACGACTGGATGACGTCCCTGTACAATGGGTAATGGAACACTTGGCTGCAGACGGGCACTCAGCAACAGAGGAGGGAGAACAAAGAAAAGCACATAGGTGAGACTGAAAAATCTAATGTGTACTGTCAGGCCCATCATCATCACATGTCAGCTATGTTCCTCCACACGAGTCATCACGAGATACGAGAAAAGACAAACAAACAATCTGTGAACCACCTGGCTGTGACGACAAACTCGGACCTCCCTGAGAGCGAAGCGCCAAGAGCTGACGAAGCTGGAGGATGGTGCGGTCACGGGGGTCTGGGTCTCTGCTGCTCGCCGATAGGGAAGCGGGAACTATTGTGGTCGTGGTTGTCGCGTGACCAGAGGCTGTGCTACTCGACACAGAATGTTGTGTGTGTGCATCTTGAAGATCGCGAGTGATCCGTGCCCAGTCGAGCGGTTGCTGGCACTCAGTGTAGCGGTGAGTGCCTCCACAGTTGTAGCAGTGAATAGTATGTTCACTGCTACCGCCTGATGACTACAGAGACTGTGACTTCTGCTGGCCAGAGCCACGCTTCTTTTTGCCCTTCTTCCCCTATGTTGCTGCTGCCACACCCTGTGTCTGTGTCGGGGTAGCCGGGGTGGAAGGGGACGAGGAGGGCATGCCAGAGGATGGAGAAGGGAACCGCAAGAGAGGCATCGGTGGTGACACAGTCACCGGTGCAGCAAGTGAAATCTCCTGACGGGCGACGGCTACCTCACAGGCGGAAGTCACTTGGAGGAAAAGATGATGCGTCCAAGGAAGAAGCTGAAGAGAGGTGGAGAAGGGCTCAGGCGCTGTGTCGTTGTACCCCGAGAAGATGTCTGCATGCTCAAGACGGACTCCGATCATGAGTGTCCGAAGCGCCCACAGCTGTGTACCTCCTGAGGTCCCAAGGCGCATAAGATGCACATGGCGCGCCTCTAGTAATCGGCTGCGCGCTCGGCAGGTCCCTGACGAAGGGAGTGGAAGGCGCGGATATGAGCCGCGCAAGTGGCGTGCGTCTCTACAGCAAGCAGGGACAATTCCAGCTCCTAGCCTCGACGTGGAGCAGCACCCGTGTCTGTGCCAGCCTCTCCAAGGGGCGAAAGTCCACGACAGTCTCGCAAGGCATGGCATAAAGGAGTCTGCACATCACCCAAGCTGCTATCAACACCTGAGCACGGCACATAACCTGGTACTGACTGTGGTAGTAGGGCCAAACCCCCTCTGAAGTGGCCCAGACCTAGAGGAGGGTCTCCTAGAAGTCAAAGCCGTCCTTCCTGACATATCGTGGGGGCGGTGTCTCGAAGTCCTTAGGTTGCCACTCTCTAGGGAGAGCGACCACAGGATGGGAAAGACGAGGGATGAGGAAGACACCGGGACGAGGAAAGTCGCCGAAGTAGGGCTCATGCGAGGATCGGATCTCTGGGAACAAGGAACTGGAACGTGTCTATAGCTGGCGGAGACGTCTTGAAGTACGCGAATCTCCCTCTCGGGATTGTCATCCTCCATGCCTGGCATGTTAGGGTCCCTATCCAAAGGATCAAGAAGTGGCGGGTCCAGTTGTGCCGCTCTCCCTGATGTAGATGCTGACTGTTGTGCAAAAGGTGTGACACCGTTGAACCCCCCGGAGGTCTGTTGTGGGGCCGTGGAGTGACTCCAAAGACGATCAATGAGCGTGCGGATGGCGTTGGTCTGCCGCTGATGTAGGTGACGTATCTCATTCTGTTGGCTCTACAAGTCCTCAATAGCCTGCGAGCGTGGGCTCAGGGTCCCTGAGGAGGAGGAGGAGGGATCTGGTGGTCCTTTGTCCTTGCCACCAGTTGGAGCCATGTCAGCGCTAAACATGGGCCAAACGTCATAAACGCTCTGAAGAAGAAACTGACAAGGTTTCTGGAGGAGTTGAAACATTCAGAGAAAAATGATGTTTTGACCACAAAATTGCTGACATCAGCACAGCCAATGATGACGTCAACATTCTTTACGCTAGCGGAAAAACGCTAGCGTTTCTTACACTGGCATGTTTTATACTAGTGATTTTTTTAAGGTCGCATGAACTTTGTGTGACCGGTGGGGGTGACCTCGTTGCCCCCTCCTCGCGGTTGCGCAAGGGCTGCGCAGACCTACGCAGTTCCATGTAGGCCTGCGTAATGCTTCGCAGTTTTTTTGAAATGCTACGCAGTTTTTGCGCACCTGCGCAGCTCTTGCTACTATCGTTGCCGCAACTGCCATGCTGTTGCTACATTACTGCTACTTTCGTTGCTGCTGCTGCTGCGCTGCTATTGTTGCTAGCGGTTGTTAATGACGCCGTTGCTGTGAGCTGCTGTCGCCGAGCACTACCAGTACTCGCAGCTGCCGCCGCAAGCTAATGTTGCGAGCTGCTACTCCTTTTGTTTTTGTGTACATGCTGGCACCCAGATATGGCTGCTGCTGGCACCCGGTGCTGATGCTAGTACTTGCTTAACTACTAGAGCTAGTAAATGCCACAGCTCACCTGATGAGTTGGTGGGGACTACGTGATGATGTTGTTGCTCAAAATGGCTGTAACAAGTCCCAGGATACGGCGATAGCGGTGACTCTCACTGTTGCTACAAGAGGGCTCTCGCTCCTTTCATACCATGGGAAGATGCTTGGAAGCTTCCTAGTGATGTTGCCGCTGACTAGGCGTCATTGCCTGGTCAGACGTTGAGGACAGTCACAAGTTGTGCACACAACGGCAAGGGTCTGGCTAGGCAACACAAGGCAAAGTGTCAGAATGATTCAAAAGCATTTGCAGAGAGAAATGACAAATGACAGGTCCATGGCATAAGTACCTCTCGCGGCACATGGGGGGTGTCACACGCGGCAGTGTAAGATCTGTCCTAAAACCCGCGCAAAACCATTTATTTGGCCATAACTCAGCATAGACAAGTCAGAACGCTACGCCGTCTGAACCTACACGTGAAGAATCTCAAGCTGGACGCTACGACTGGTCACATACATACATCCTGCAACAAACGGTGGACACACAATGCAAAACATGCAAATCGGGCCCACAGCCAGTCCATCGATAAAATCCTACAAGCTGCAAAAAAACTGTAGAAGGTCCCAGACAACATCGAGGATTCTAGGGCGACCGTTGATCAGCTCCGAGTAGGTAGTCCGCCACCAGAGGACGCCCCGGTGCCACCTGGGTCCGCATCAGGGATCTGCACGAGTTTGGACACGGTAGAGTAGTCACAGTAAACTGCATAGGTGGAGAGGAACGTCATAAATCACAAAAACACCATGAGATTTTACTTTATAACGAGGTACCCACAGTGAAAGTAAGTGAATATTCGTGATTACATGAACACGGCCCTAGAGTGCAACGTCGACGATGTGTTTGCGTCATTATGTCGTACGCTCCAAAAACTGAAATGAGGGAAGAGATAGGTCAAACTCATGAGAACCGGTTGAGAGGGTGGGGTCGAGCTTGCGCCCTCCCATTGTGCACACCGTTCAACGGTTGTGTGCATTTAAGAAAATGTATCTCACAGCAGTAAGCTGGAGGCGAGACCAGTTTTTCCTACTCTTCATTAGTCGTGCACAAGGAGTGAAAAACAACTTGAAAATGTCGTTGGTTCAATGCCGTTAGATCAGTTGATCAATCGTGGGGTGGAGGTCAACCATGACAACTTCCCCTCATTTAAGTTTGCCTTTACATACACGAATATAGCGTTGGTTTGTGTGGCTTCCACTCATCATGAGGGACGACCGTGGTGACTATCCGTTTACCCCGCACTAGTGGTATGGAGCAGCTGTACTTGAGAGCACGATGACATGATCCCTCATGCGGACGCAACTAGCTCCAGAGCACTGATGAGTCATGGCTCCATGCACGTGTAGCTGTCAGACAGCCGCCACGACATCCCGGGTGCTTGCCGGGGATTGTTGCGATTTTTCTACAGACGCTAGAGCTTTCACGGTGGACTCGCTTTTGAGCCCAATTTGCATGTTTTGCATTATCTGTCTACTGATTGATGTTCAACTTGTGCATGCCACCAGTAGTAGCATCCGCCACAAGATTCTACATCTCTAGTTAAGACGGTGATGCCTTTGGATACCTGTGCGCAGGTTAATGGCTAAACCCAATGGTTTTGGGTCGGTTTTAGGACAAATAGACACTTTCGCGTGCGTCACCCGTGATGCACCGCCGCAGCTACTTATTTTGTATACTAGTTTTTTGTCATCTCTCTCTGCATGTGTTTTGTTTTATGGAAGCACATTTGACATGGTTTGTCTTCCCTAGCCAAACCCTTGCCGTTTCATGTCCGACCTGTGTTGACGCTTTGAGCTGACTGAGCGCTAATGCCTAGTCGGTGGCAAGCGTGCTCGAAAGCTTCGTGGTAATCTCATTTTGATACCAGAGAAAATGAGCCATAGCTCGTTGTGCTGTGCAATTGAGAAGTAGCATCAGCAACAGTGAGTAGCAACAGCGACAACCACCCGTAGTTGCAGTAGCAGATCTTGGAAGGATTCACCACTATGTTGTAGTAGAAGAGTGGAGACAGCGGAGATAGCAACGAAAACCGCGAGCACTAGTAACCGTACCAGTATGCACCGGCAAGAAGCACCTTCAACAGCATCACCTATGGGCAGCAACTGTAGTAGCATCAACACTAGGAGTAGCTGCAACAGCAACGGCGGAGGGTAGCATCCACACTAGCAGCGGTAGCAGCACCAACATTGGCGAGCGGCTGCAGTAGTAGCGATGGAGGGCAGTAGCCTGAGCTACAACAACGGTGGTGGCTATGAGGAACTGCAGTTGAGGTGGTAGCGAGCAGCTATAGCTGTAGTGTCGGAGGGCAGCAGTCACACCAACTGTCGTAGCAGCAGCGATAGTGGCAAGCAGTTGTAGCGGCAACAGCGAAGGGTAGTAGCCTCCGTAACAGCCGTAGCAGTAGTGGCGGCTGTGAATAGTTACAACGGTGGTGGCGGCAAGCAGTAGTTAACAGCTCCAATTATAGCGGCATCACGTAGTAGTCATAGTAGCAGCAGTAGTAGTAGTTGAGGCAAGCTACTACACGCGCACTTCGTAACTGTAGCAGGAGCAGTGTGTGCAATAGAAGAAACAACAGTACAAGCAGCAGCAGCGAGGAGCCAGAGTAGCACCGCACGGCAACAACAGTAGCACCGGCAACGGCGGCAAGCAGTTGTAGCATGTGGTCGCAGCTGCTCATGCCCGCAGCAACAGTAGTAGTAGTAGTACGTGCAGCAGTGGCTACCGCGGTTGCAACAGCCACTGCTGCTGATTTCTACCAGCGCAAAGCTGCCTAGCAGCTACGCGCTACAAGAGGAGCTCACCCAGGGGCGAGCACTCCAGTCCACGAGCTGGCCAAGTGAGCTCGCTCAACAAGCGAGCTCCTCAAGCGAGCTCGCTTGACACACTCGGTTGAAGCAAGGCTCCATCCTGTGAACAAAAAAAGGGTGGGAGGAGGAGAGGATAGGGGGTCCTCGAGTGGGGTACCCCAGAACAACCCCCAAAGGGGCACCCAAGGAGGTGGCACTACAAAAGAAAAAAGGGGAAAAGAAGAAATATACATGAAAGAGGAGAGGAAAAAGGTGGCTTGAGGCCATTTTTGTCTGCTGACGACGACGAACAGAGGAGCTACAACAGTTGCAGTAGTAGTGACACGAGTAGCGCTAGCAACTGTAGCAAGTGTGGTGAGGACCACTACCGTCGGTGTTGATGGTGGACGTAGGCAGAAGCAACAATAGTTGTAGTACCAAAGGCGACTTGAGGTTGCACATTGTGTTTGCTGCACGATAGGAGCATAGCAATTATGGAGCAGTCAGGCAGTAGCACACAACCAATGTGGTGGTGGCCGTCCTCATGACGGCATCGCAAGTCGTTTGAGAGACTCTGCTTCAATTGCCCACCTCCCCTTATGACCTTGTGCCAGCAGGAGCGAGTATCCTGTGCACTCAGCCACTCCAGGCTCCGGCTATGAGCACAATGTCATGGTAGGGAGTGCAACTGGTGTCGTGATTGGTGCCGTCTCTGCATACATGGCAAGCACTGCATCCACAGTAGCAGTTTCAGCCGTGGCATACGCCTCACGCGTCTAATGGCTTTGCCTGCTACTATTGTGGACATCAGCACTATGGCTGGTGCCAGTGTCACCAGTGCCTTGCCAGGTTGCGACCGCCCTGGATGCAGTCTTGTCCTTCATCTTCACCATCCGACTCAGAGACGCCAGCCGATACTGTGGCGCCTCTCGGTGGAGCCATGGCAGTGTTGTACGCTGAGCTCTAGGGTCTGAAGCGCATGGTGCAACAGCTCATGGACCATGTAGTCTCTAAGTGGGCCATTGCCACCACGCCGCTTTGAGCACCCCCATCTTCCTCGTTGCCATCCTCACCTCCATTAGTGTTATCACCTGACAATGCCATGCCTCCCGAAATTAACTCCATGTCTAACACCCTCCACTCCGTGTTGGAGTCAGCTGGAGTCATCCTGACCATTGATCCCTCCTCTTCTGTGGTTGTCCCTTCACCTCGCCATCATCACGCTTGCACTTGACACGCGAGGCAACGGACGACACATTTGGCGAGACATGACTAGGAGGCAACAGCAGTTGCAGGAGTGGTAGACGTCACCGCGAAGATGACTCTCCCGTCCCCAGTTGCAGGGTTGGTGCGGCACCCCTTCGCAGCTTCTACCGGTGCGTCGGTCGAGGCGGGGTGGAGTGTTCACCGAAGACCACCGGAGAGTGCAAGAGGGATGTGACGGGTGGTGCTTCACAACAAGGCGCTCTCATTGAGGATAAGAAATCTTAGGAGTGGTCCAACGTGGAGTCGGAGACGGACGAGTGGTCTAACGTGGAGTTGGAGGCAGACATAGAGATGGGGATGGAGATAGAGACTACGGTGGACAGAGTTGAGACCACGACCACAGAGGCAAGTGTGGCAACAGCAATGGATGGGGTAGTAGTAGTAGTGGCGGTGACAGCCGACACATGTGGAGCAGATGTCCAGGTCGTGGGCGTGGCGGCAGCCATCGACATCGTAACAGTAGCAACAGTTGTAGTCACTTGTACTCATGAGACTCTGACAGTGGACACCCTTGTTGGTGCACACACCATGACGGTCATCACTCTTGTAGCAGCCGATACGGCCTTTGTAGGGGTAGACGCTCCCTCAGCCATAGTATCAAGCATTGCGGTAGCTGTGTGTGGAGGCGCAACCATCGTAGAGGAAGCAACTTGAGCAGTAGCTGATGCATTAGCAGCCGAGCAGGCCCCTCTGCTCGAGTGTTTACACTCTGGGCTTTGCGACCAGGTGGATGCAGTGGTACGCGCGGACAGGCACCTACAGGACCTCACGCTTGAGCTGCTTGCAGCAAACACATGTCGGAGCACCGCAGACACCGCGGGTTGTCGGCAGTAGACGTCGAGGATGTATGCACGCGCCTCAAGGCTATTGAGTGACGTTTCACGGTGCAGTTCAAAGGCGGCCAGACTTGTGCCGATCGTTGGAGGAGGAGATATCAGTGAATGCCTCATCAGCGGCGGTACGTGCAGGAGGAGTCATTATCTTGGTCGACACTACCGACAGCGAAGAGGCACATGCTTTTGAGATATCTAATGAACCTGCAGCAGTCACCCTTCTAGATGAACCTACTTTGGATGATGCAAAGTAAGCTATGGACCTCAGGCTCATGGCTACCCTGATTGGCATTGCTGACACCATGCCGGTTCCAGCTAATGACACAACTACAATCATCCAAGGTACAGTTCCTGTACTCAAGCGCCTCTTCTTTGTGGTCGACGCACAGGAGGCAGTCGTGGCTCGAGCAAAGGCGCACGTACAATGTCTCATTGCTCAGCTCCGGGAGGTTAGCAGCCATTGTACTCTAGATGTTCACCACGACGGGCTGCCGAGGAGTGTGTAGAGGCTGTGCACACACGTCTCGAGGTAGCTGAGTGGTCTTTACAGGATTCACATCGGCGAAAAGCGGACGTTAAGCTGTAGGTGGACAATTGGCTGAGCACCAAGGGCTCGGAGGGGCCCCACGATGTACGTGCTCTCGATGATGGTGATGATGCCACAGAGGCAGATCCACCGACGGATGCCGACGTTTGACCAATAGTTGTCGGTCGAGTAACAGGTGTGTGAGCAGCTGCTGGTGCCTCCACAACAACACCTCCTACACATGCAGACACTGAAGATGCGGATGCATTGTCTGGTGTGAACAGCCTGCCAATAGGTTGCGACCAGGAAACAGATGATCCGACAACTAACCTACGTGATGAGGCGGCAAGGCTACTGGAGGCTGTGGCTTGTGCCGACGCGCACGCGATGGAGGTCCACCTTCATGTTAATACCGTGACTTACCGTCTGCATGCCGCAAATGTAGTCGACAACTTGGCCGCCGGAGTAGAGCTCGATGAGCTTTACATGCATCTCGACGTTACGGAATCCATGTGGTAATGTGTGGCTCAGGAGCTCGCAGGCATACAATAGGTGATGTAGTTGGAGGAAGCCCTCAGTGCTACACCACTCAGAGCAATAGGTGAAGACAGGAGTGATTGCTACAAAAGCAACCATGACACTGCCGACAACGTTGTGGGGTGAGTTTGTGTGTGCGTATGTCTCTTCAGCATTGTTATCACCCTTACTGTTACTATGCAGGTGTACATCGCCATGAAGGAGCTGTGTTCCGTCCTGAGAGGGGATGTTGTGCACAGGCATCAGCTTTTCTCTTGTTGTCAGCCTCGTAGCTCAGGGGGAGTATTGGTGTGTGGGCTTTGGCCTGGCACCCTTATGAGGAAAGCATAGTTAGGTTGTGTCTGGCACGATGCTCCAGTTGAGGTTACGCTGGTCAAAACCCATGCACCTTATGACTTGTACCAGTGTGACGTGGAGAACCATTGCCTCCATGAGTCATGTATGCTCCATGCATGCGAGCAGGTGTGGTTGAGACCCGGACCCTAGAGACATGTTCCATGGTCATAAGGAGACATTGTTGCTTTGAACCTCTTGTGTGATGTTTGGCACATGGGTGTGTGATTTATGTCTTGCATGGTTGAGACCCGGGCACTTGGTAAGTTACACCACTATCACGAGGAGAACTTGTCTTGTCAGTGGTGTTTACAATAGACAGTGAGTGTAGCCCCTCACTTTTCATTGTGGTGATGACTGTGCCAGCCAGGGGGAGTTTTTGTTTGGGTGGCTTCCACCCGTCACGAGCGACGACCGTGGTGACTATTCGTATATCCCGTATTGGTGGTATGGAGCAGCAGTATTGGAGAGCACGACGACATGATCCCTAATGTGGACACAGTTGGTGCTAGAGCACTGACGAGTCGTGGCTCCATGCGCCAGTAGCTGCCAGACAACTGCCACAACATCTCGGGTCGTTGTCGGGGTCCTTTGAAAAATTCTGCAGACGCCAGAGTTTTCTCAGTGGACTTGCTCTCGAGCATGATTTGCATGTTTTGCATTGTCTGTCCACTGATCGATGACGGACTTGTGCATGTGACCAGTCATAGCGCCCAGCTTGAGATTCTACATCTCTAGGTTCAGACGATGATGCGTTTTGATACCTATGCGCATGTTTATGGCCAAAAAAGTGGTTTTGGGCTGGTTTCAGGACAAACTGACACTGTCGCGTGCATCACCCGTTGTGTGCCGCGGCAGCTACTTATGCTGAATGCTGGTCAGTTGGCATCTCTCTCTCTCTCTCTCTCTCTCTCTCTCTCACTCTCTCTCTCTCTCTCTCTCTCTCTCTCTCTCTGTGTNAGTGGTTTTGGGCTGGTTTCAGGACAAACTGACACTGTCGCGTGCATCACCCGTTGTGTGCCGCGGCAGCTACTTATGCTGAATGCTGGTCAGTTGGCATCTCTCTCTCTCTCTCTCTCTCTCTCTCTCTCCATGTGTTTAGTTTTATGGAAGCACATTTGACACGGTTTGTGTCGCCTAACCAAACCCTTGCCGTTTCGTGTCCGACCTATGTTGACGCCACGAGTTGACTGAGCGCTAACGCCTAGTCAGTGGCAAGTGCGCTAGGAAGCTTCCGGGGAATCTCATTTTATAGTGTTGTCTACAATGTTCACCATGTATAACGATTGCTGTAAGAATATCGATGTAAGACGTGACTACCGTCCAATGGAAAGATCTAACATCTCATGAATCTATGTTTCACATGCTTTATAGTGTGAGTTATGCAAAATCGAGGAATGAAAATGTGACCCTAAACAGACCTTGAGTTCACTCAAAATAAGACAACACTACATCACATCTTGTCATGTGTGCTAGGGGAAAAACAGGTGCCTGCAAAGCATGTGGGAGTCACCATTCGTCATGGTGCTCACAACTATTGTGCGCACAATGACTTTCGTGTTGTGTGGCATCCGATCTATGACAGTTAACTTTTTTTTTGGTCGCACACGCAAAAAACACTAACCCCTCTCACTAAGAACATGAGAACACGTACGTTTTCAAATTTGCAAACGTTGTTACATAGATATGTTCATTATCAGTTGACGAGTCCAATCCGACACATTACAAAGAAATCGATCCTATAAGACTGACATCACATTGTCGAAATAAAGAAATAGCAACCAAACTTAAAATCAAAGATGGCATATCCATCGTTTTAAAGAAGGAACAGCATGTTGGTTTATGTGGCTTCCACCCGTCACGAGCAAATACCATGGTAATTACCCGCATGCCCCGAAGTGGTGGTGTGGAGCAGCAGTTTTAAGGAGCATGGCGACATGATCCCTGATGCAAACGCAGCTGGCGCTAGAGCACCAAAAAGTGGTGGCTCCATGCACCAGCAGCTGCCACACAGCTGCCACAACATCCCGAGTGCTTGCCGCGGTCCTTGCAATTTTTGTGCAGACGCTAGAGTTTTCTCGGTGGACTAGATCCCAAGCCTGCTTTGCATGCTTTGCATTTTCTGTCCACCGATCAATGCCAAACTTGTGCGTGTAACCAGTCGTAGCGTCTGGCTTGAGATTTTGCATCTCGAGGTTCAGACGGTGTTGCATTTCCATACTTGCGTAGAGTTATGGTAAAAACAGTGGTTTTTGGCTGGTTTTGGAACAAGATGACACTGTCGCGTGCGTCACCCACCATGTGCTGCAGCAATTGTTTATGTTGTGTTCTAGTCAGTTGTCATCTCTCTTTACAATATTGTTCAATTTGAGCTTCTTGACACTCTGTACGTGTCCCTACCCATACCCTTGCAGTTTCGTTCATAACTTGTGGCTGTCATCACACTATGACTAAGCGCTGATGCTTGGTTAAGTGGCAAGCAGTTTGGAATTTTCCAGGAAGTTTCTCATGATATCTAAGTGGCAAGGCATTCCTGGTTGAGCTGCACAGCAGAGAAGCAACAGTGGCAGCAGCAGTCACGGTCAGCTACAGCCACTGTCCTGGGAGGACCCACTAAGCCACAGTGACCCGCCGCAGCAAATTGCAGCAGCAGAGACACCCTTGCAACCACACCACCATGGCACCACCACGGGGGCAGCCAAGGGTGTCCCAACCCTCTACAGCAGCAGTTGAGGCATGGGATGTTGAGAAGAGGTCTGTGAAGGGTCCAAGAAGCTTCACTCAGGTCGCACATACCACCCCCTCGGACCTGAGAGAGTGTAACTACTCTGTTTTACCATTGTGTTTGGCATGTAAGAGCTCGTTAGAAAGCTCTTGGAAACCCTATCCATCGCTTCCGCTCCCGCCTCATTTCATGCCCTGTAGGCTTGAGGAAATGAAAGAACGCTATCACATCTTGATTTCTTTTTTATTTTATTTTGGGTTGAAAAGAAAACGGCGACGTTTTTTACTTTTCAAAAGGGTTTTGTTTTCACAAAACCCACGCCATTGCATTCACCATCCTTTGGCACATGTTCGCTCCAAGTTTAGATTTATTTGGACAACATTCATGCAGACGTTATCATTGTAGGTGATGACATCAGCACCAACACTTGGCCAAAATTTTGGCTGAAACATCATTTGCTACCAGCGTTCCAATTCCTCGAGAAACGCCATTGGTTTGTGAATCTGAAAACATTCAAGTTTGGACCCATATTGAGCAGCACTGACGCCACCGGTCCGTGATAAGGGCAAGGGGCTAGGAGACCCCTCCTCTTCCTTCCCTTTGTAGCACATCTGAGAGACTGTGCTTTGATCGCTATTCTCCCCTTGTGGCTTTGTGCCAGCGAGAGCGATTGCAATGAGCGATTGCGATCAGCGAGAGCGATTGCGATCAGCGATTACGATCAGCGAGTGATTGCCGTATGCACTTACCTATGCCTAACTCCAGAGATGAGCACACTGGCATGGCTGGGAGCACATACTGTGTGCTCTTTACCATCTGACTCAGAGACATTGTTAGCCGATACCGTGGCACCCCTCATTGGAGCTATGGCGGTGTCAAACACCAAGCTCCAGGGTCTGAAGTGCATGGTGCAATTGCTCACAGACCATGTGGTATCTGAGTAGGTCGTTGCCACCATGCCAATGCAAAAAACCCCATCTGCCTCCTCGCCATCTTCACCTCCGATAGTGTCATCACCTGACGGTGCCACGCCTCTAGACCTCCGCTCCACATTCGACGTCCTTCGCTTTGTCTTGGAGTCAGTTGGAGTCATCCCGATCCCTGACCCCTCCAGTTGTATGGTAGTCCCTTCAGCCTTTGCTTGTTGCGCTTGCACTCGTGTACACACTTATCGAGCAAGATAGCAGATGGCACGACATGCTAGACATGCCCAACCAGCAGCATTAGTGCCGGCGGCAACCGCACCAGCAGTGACTGAAATTACCGTGAAGCTGACTCCCTTGTCCCCGGTCGTAGGGTTGGTGCAGCACCCCTTTTCAGCTTCTACGGTTGTGTCGGTCGAGGGGGAGATGGAGTGTCCGCGTACGACCACCGGAGAGTGTAGGAGGGATGTGACAGATGGTGCTGCATGACAAGGTGTTCTCAGTGAGGATGAGTCATCCGAGGAGTAGTCTGACGCGGAGTCAAAGGCAGACGAGTACCCCAATGTGGAATTGGAGGTAGACATAGCGATGGAGATGGGGATAGAGACTACAACCAACCCTGTAGCGTCAGCCACCAATGTAGCAGGTCTGGTAGTAGTAGTCGACGAGGTGATAGCAGCAGTGGCAATGACAGCTGATGCCCTTGGAGCAGAAGCCCGAGCCGTAGGCGTGTCGATAGCCACCGACGTCGTGACTGTAGCACTAGTACCGGTCGCTGCTACAGATGGGACGACAGTAGTAGATGCTTTTGTTGGTGTAGACACCCCTATGGTCTTCACCCTCGTAGCAACAGTACGGCCTCCATAGGGGTAGACGCTCCTTTAGCCGCAGCATCAGTCATTGCAGGTACACATGCGGGAGGGGCGCCCAGATAGGCAGAAGACGTCGCGAAGGATGCAGAGTGAGCTGCGGACCTCTTCCTCATGGCTTCTTTGACCAGCATCGTTGACACCATGGAAATTCTAGCCAATGACACAGCTGTAGTTCCTGTGCTCGAGCGTCTGCGCTCTACGATGGACGCTCAGGAGGAGGCCATGGCTAGAGCGGAGGCGCATGTGCATAGTCTCATGGCTGAGGTCCTGGAGGCCAGCAGTCATTGCACCACAGTTGTTCCAGCACGACAGGCTGTTGAGGAATGTACAGAGGATGTGCACACACGTCTTCAGGCAGCTGAATGGTCTTTACAGGATACACATCAGTGACGGGCGAATGTTTAGACGTAGGTGGTCGATGGTTTGGGCACCAAGGGTGCGCAGAAGCCAGAGGATGTACGGGCTCACGATGATAGCAGTGACGCCACAGAGGCATATCCACCGACAGATGCCGGCGTCTGGCCAACATTCGACAGCCAAGTGACAAGTGTGTCAATAGCAGCCAGTGCCTGCACAACAGCACCTTCTACAGATGTGGACACTAGAGATGCCGGCGCGTTGTCTGGTGTTGACGTCCTGCTAGCAACAGACGACCAGGCGACGGATGATCTGACGACACACCTACGCGACAAGACGGAGAGGCTACAAGAGGTTGTGGCTAGTGCCAATGCACACGCAATCGAGGTCCACCATCAGTTTCGCTCTGCCACTGACCATCTGCATGCGGCAGATGTAGTCGACCGCTTGGCAATCGTAGCAAAGCTCAACAAGTTGTATAGGCATCTCGACGCTGCAAAGTCCGCGTGGTGATGTGTGACTCAGCAGCTGGCAAGAATACAGTAGGTGATGTAGTTGAAGGAGGCCCTCAACGCAGCACCACTCTTAGGAGCAGGCGACGACAACAGTATCTACCATGACAGTGACTACTACAACGAAAGTGTCAACGATGTTGTGGGATGAGGCTACATGCCCGTATGTCCCATCACTATCATTCTCACCCCTACTGTTGCTATGTAGGTGTATGTGGCCATGAGGGAGTTGTGCTCCCTCCTCAAGGGGGGATGTTGTGCATCCCAAAGGGGAATGTTGTGCATCCCAAGGTGTTGTACTCTGGGTGTGGCACGATGCTCTGGTCATGGTTATGCTGGTCGAGACCCACGCACCAGGTGAGTTTTCCTGGTGTGACGTGGAGACCCATTGCCTCCATGTGTTATGTATGCTCCATGCATGCTAGCAGGTGTGGTGGAGACCCTGAGACCTGGAGACATGTTATGGGATCACGAGGATATATTGTTGCTCTGTACTCCTTGCATGGTGTTTGGCACATTGGTATGTGATTGACTTGTTGCATGGTCGAGACCCGTGCATTTGGTGAGTTACACCACTCTCACGAGGAGACCTTGTATTGTGGTTGGTGTTTACGACAGATAGTGAGTGTAGCCCCTTGCTTGTTGTTATGGTGATGGCTGTGTCAGCGAGGGGGAGTGTTAGTTTCTATATCTTCAATCCGTCACGAGCGACGACCATTGTGATTACCCGTTTACTCGGTACAAATAGTATGGAGTAGCAGTACTAGAGAGCACGGTGACATGATCCTTGATGCAGATACAGCTGGTGCCAGAGCACCTATGAGTGGTGGCTCCATGCACCAGCAGCTGCCAGACAACTTCCATGACATCCCAGGTGCTTGCCGGGGTCCTTTGCGGTTTTTCTACAGACGCTAGAGTTGTCTTGGTGGACTGGATCTTGAGCCTAATTTGCATATTTTGCAATTTTTTGTCCACCAATAAATGCTAGAATTGTGCGTGTAACCATTTGTAGCGTCCGGCTCAAGATTTTGCATCTCTAGGTTCAGACGGTGTTGCGTTTGTAAACAATGGTTTTTGGCCGATTTTAGGACAAACTGACATTGTTGCGTGCGTCACTTGTCGTGCGCCGCAGCACCTATTTATGTTGTGTTCTTGTCAGTTTTCATCTATCTCTACAATTATGCTCAATTTGAGCTTCCTAACACTCTATACGCGTCCCTACCCAGACCCTTGCTGTTTCGTGCATAACTTGTGACTGACATCACACACTGACTCAGCGTTGATGCTTTGTTAAGTGACAAGCGGTCAGGAAAGTTCCAAGAAGTTTCTCACGGCATCCCGTATGCCATTACTAATTTTAAAGGTCAAGGTACACCGTGAGCAAGCATGATATTCATGGGTATGCCATTTTTTTTAAGTGCGCGAGGTATGCTCTGCCAATTTTTTTACGCGTGGGTGTTCCAGCTGAAAAGTGAGCACGGTGCAGATATCTGAGATATTTCACCCATTTTGTCGTCTTGCCCTTTCAACGATGACCGAGGATGTCCCCGATGACATACTTCGTATTGCCGTCCACTTGAATAAGAGGCAAAGGAGGGACATCCCTGCCAGTGAAGCTCTCGGAGGTCTTGCTAGTGCTTGAGTCTGCTGACATGGAACATCGGATGAACTTGCATGGTGTCGGGGGGTTTAAGTTGTACAACCACAGGGGTTTGCATACGCTTGATCTCAAATGGTCCCAACCATCGGTTTTTGATCTTTGAATAGTCGGACTCGTGGAGGTTGATGTTTGCCGAGCTGAGGAGGATTTTGTCGCCAGAAATGAAGATGTCGTCACTACCATGTCGGTCAGCTACTCGCTTCATTGCTGTTTGTGTCTTTGCGAGGGTTTCCCTTGTTTCCTCCTAGACAACGGCAAATTCTCGGCGTTGAACATTGAATGGGGGAATGTTGCTGCGGCTTTGTAGTCCGGCTGGTGTTGCAGGAAGTTTGCAATACAACACTTCAAATGGGGTTTCACCTGTTGCGGTGGAAACTGCCAAGTTATCTGCAATTTTGACAGTCAGGAGTTTTTGTACCCAATCCATCCTGTGAGGTTTGCAAAGTGTTTGGAGCAGTTGTTCAAGCGTCTGATTTTTCCGCTCGGTTTGACCGTTGGTTTGAGGATGAAACACCATTGAAAGTAGGGTTTTGTGCCAAAACGGTTGGTGAATCGACCATTTCTGTAGCTCGTGATGGTTCTCGGTACGACGTGTAGCCGTACAATGTTGTTTAGAAATAGCAGTGCTGTTTCCTCGGCAGTGATGGTGGTTGTTGTCGGAATGAAGTGGGACATTTTAGAAAACCTGTTGACAACCACGATGATGGCGTTACATCCCTCGGGTGTGACTGATAACATAGTGACGAGAGCTATGGTTAATCGAGGCCATTTCATACACTTGTTTTCTAGTGTGTGCCTTGAGCGTAGTCTTTCCAGACTGAGTACTTTGCATGTATACCTACACTCCTTTGATGGTGTGTGGGAGGAGTGTACTTGTCCTACACTGGCGGACAATTGTCTTCTTAGGAATAACCCCAGTGGGTGGGGCCAATGTAGAAGCCCTCAAATACACCAAACACAATGCGCATACTATGGACATCATCAGCCACGGTGCGGTCCCAGTGCTCAGAGACGCCGTTCTGCTCTGGAGTGTAAGGAGTAGACATCTTATGTAAGACGCCATGGCTCCTAAGGAAAACATCTGCCTCCCCCATGAACTCATCACCTCGGTCAAAAGGAAATCGGCAAAGGGCACAACTACACTCATGCTGTTAGGCAAGGAGCCATTCACAAATTACAACCGCTAGGTCACTCTTCTACCGGAGACAGAACACCCATCAAATATGAGAGTAGTCTTCAGTGAGGGTGAGAAAGAAACGACCCTGTCCGTAATGGACTCGACAGGTAAGGGACCATGAGGTCAAAATGGACCAGCTGAAGTGGGTGGGAGGTACGAGGAGAGGAGATAGGATAAGATGACCTGTGCATCTTGCCCTGAGCGTAGTGGATGTATTCATTTTTGCAAGGCAACTGAAAGGTAGCTGGATCGAGGCAAAGGGCAGCATGCGTGTGAAGCATGCTCTGAATAGCAGAGGTGTGTATGTGGCACAAGCAACTGTGGAGGAGGCGAGTATGGTGGGGGTACAGAGTGCTCGTCACAAAGACATGTGCCCTGTCCAAATGCGGGGGTGAGGACATGAAAGACAGACTACTGATGTACCAGAAGTCATCATGAGGCTTTGCACACAACATTGCACAACGAGACGGACAAAGAGTGACTATTCCATACCACGACATTGTACAATATCCATGCTCATGCGTTCAATAGCAGTGACGGGAAGAAGATTGAGCTCAAGGCTAGGCACATACAGCACACATGTGACGTAGACATCATGAGATAGACCCCAAAAACAAACAACATCAACGCCACGAACAAGAAGCGCCTGACCGAACCCAGTCCAAAAACTCTGGACATCACCAACCGGGCCAGGCATATTGAGCGCCTGACGATGAGGTATCATGTGATGCATAGCGCCAGAGTCGATGATCCAGGTGCTATCATGGTTGCAGACTGATGTAGCAACATTGCACTGAGTGAACCTGACGTGACGCGAGCAACGGGCATGACACGTGAGACTGAGACTCAAAGCGTGCCTTCCAATCATCAAGCCAGGCAACATGATCCAAGAGGGGAGTAGGAACACAACATTCATCCATAGAGGGATTGCCGCAGAGAGCAATCTCAGTCTGAAAACTGTCCATGACCTCCTTACTAGCAAACATACGACTCATACTTCTCTAGGACTGACGAGAGTGGATGCTGAGGCAGTGCGCGATGAACTGCTCCAGCTGGAATTTGTGATGAGAGGGCTAAGGAGTCTGGAGGTAGTGCGGTGTGGACATGCTTGAGGGAGGAGCTGAGGTATAACTGAGATGCGACAGTGGAGGTGACCACGTCAGATACGGAGTCCATACAACAACAAGCCCGACAGAAGGCATGGGAGGAGTCAACAATGTAGTCATAACTGTTGCAGTGCTGGTGGAGGAGGCAGTTATGAGGAAGTGGAGTAAGCGCCAACAGTAGAGGCAGTGGTGACTGCAGTGGTACCAAGGCACTGCTCACGCTTGATGCATGGCGCCGACGACACGACTCTCATCAGTGGGTAGTGGGAAGGTATACCAGCTATGACCCGGGTGGCAACACTTGTGGCAGAAAAGAGAGCACCTACAAGAAGAAATGCTTTCGGAAGGTTGTTGGGTCTTGCCCTTTTCCTTCTTTCCATGTCCTCCCTTGTTGTGGCCAGCACCACGCGTGGCTCTTGCGGCACCAAGGGTCCCGGTAGACGGAGGCATAGGAGAGACAGAGGTATTTACTACTAATGCCTTTGTATCTCTATGCTGCATGCCAGTGTCCTGAATCCTCTCCTCCCACTTTAAGAACCTGGAATAAAACCAAGAAATCAGAGTTTCCTGGGATGACATGGCCTCCAAAGTAGAGGTCAAAGTAGACGAGGAATTCTGCGTAGTCGAGAGGTGCACCATTCTTGACCAGCCTTTCCGAACTGGCAGAGAAGATCCTACGCTTGGTGCCACTAGGTAGTGACGAAATCAGAGTTGCCCATCTTGAGGTTGCTGAATCTCCTCACTAGGCGACTGGCGATGGCCTGGCGAGAAGCACGATTGGGACGTGTGAGGATACTCCAGGCCTCTCGCGGGTCAGGGTCAGTTCTGGCAGTATGATCGCCGATGAAGGGCTCGAGGTCACTGCGATCACTCTTTGGTGCGGCAAAGACAAGGGCCCTAGCTGCACAGCCTTCATCGAACAGCTAGTCGGGGATGGAGGAATCGTACTCTAAAGAGTAGTAGGGCCAGAGACCCTCACCCTGAGCTCACAATTGAAACAACAGCTCCCAGGATGCAAATTTTCCAACCTTAAGGTGGGATGTTGGTGTTCCAAAATCCTTTGGCGTATGCTGAGTACCCAGTGTAGTACCTAGAGACCCTAAAAAACTAGAGACAGACTGCTACTTCTGCTGGTGGTATTGCAGGACTGCTGTCACGGCCACGACAGAGACTATGGGACAAGGCAGGCCAGGAAGAGGGAGCTGCATGGACGTGGCTGTATGAGTGGATTATAAGTTGGCTAGGAGTGTGCGCAAGTCGCCAACCTGTTGCTGAAGAGCAAAAAATTGGTCGGTTGGCGGCATCTTGCTATAAGAGGTGGATTGCATGGCACTAGCGGTACCGTGTCCGGTCATGGTAACGGGCGGTAGACCCTGCCACTAGTACTTTCTCTGCTACTGAGGGAGATTATAACTTGTAAAAAAAACAGTGACTAGTTTTCTAAAGGATTTGATACAAGGAGACAAAATGACATTTTCGTGGCGCCTTCCTTCACGTGCGAAGCCCCTTTCCCAAGGTGCATATCCCATTGCACATGGAGTGGGGGTCCCCTGCACTGTTTCCACGCACCCTCCCCACTTTTGGGTCACGTTTGGTGATGGGGTGTGACGAGGTTCGAAACCTGTCCGCGGACTTGCAGTCAGAATTTTGACCAAGTCCCCGAGTAACAAAACGTACTACTGAGTTTCGGACGCCGAGCCAGGTTTTTGGCTAAGTCCCTCGGTAACAACCTGCACTTTTGGATCCGGTGGATGATCCGCCGGAACAGGTGGATCATCCACTTGACGCCTTGGCAGGCCTATCGGAGCAATTTATCCAAATGGTAATTTTGTTACTCGGTCCGGTCGATTATCGACCGGATTTCGAGTCGCAGCCGGCTCCCAGAGCCGCTGCGCATACCCCAACTTTGGAAGGCAATATCTCCCTCGATACTTGTCCGATTCTGGCGAAACAACTTCCAACGGATTTAACAACTCTTCAAATTTACAGGACAATCCTCCATTTTAGGATCCGAGCAGTCCTCGAGTCACCACATCCGCCGGAGCGGTGTTAACACTTTCTGGCGGCTCGTCGGCGCCTCCCGGCGCCGCACTTGGGCATGCGGAGGGGCAATTTTTCAACATTCTCCCCCTTGCACCTTCCATACCCGCTGCTCCTGCTTGCTCTCACTCATCTTCCGCTGCGCCCTCCAGCCCATCATAGCTGGTAATCCCAAGTCCGGCCACGCTCATCGCGTGCCGGTCTGCGGGTTGCGCTTTGGTCAAGCAATCCGCAAGCATGTTGTGCATTCTGCAGTGCTGCAGCACCACCTGCCCCTTCTCGACCATGTCCCGTGCGTAGTGATAACACACGTCGATGTGTTTTGTCCTCCTATGCTGCGTCGGGTTGTTGGTCAGCGAGATGGAGCCGGTGTTGTCCTCTTGCACCACCGTAGGCTCCAGCGGCGGCACGCCCAGCTCCCTCAGCAACCTGCAGAGCTACACCGCCTCCTTGACCACCTCGGCTAGCGTGATGTACTCTGCTTCTACTGTGGAGGTGGCGACGCAGTCCTGCTTCTTGCTGCACCACGAGACCGCTACACCAGCAAGGAAGAACACGTAGCCGGATGTGGATTTCTGCTTGTCCACATCCCCTGCGTAGTCTTCATCCGTGTAGCAGACCAGACGCAAGGGGTCCGTCCGCCCCTTGCCGTCGAACCTCAGGCGCGCGTGCCGCGTTGCCTGCAGGTAGCGGAGGATGCGCTTGACTGCCTGCCAGTGTAGTGGCCTTGGATTGGCCACGTACCTGCTCACTTGGCCCACCGCGTAGGCCAGGTCCGGTCGAGTTGCCACCATAACGTACATGAGGCTGCCCACCGCCGATTGGTAGGGCACCCCTGCCATATCCTCTTGCTCTTCTTTTGTTTGTGGTGCCATTGCCGCACTTAGTTCACAAGTCGTGGAGACAGGACTGCACACTGGTTTGCACTCCTCCATGCCGTACCGCTTCAGCACCTCGGCCATGTATTTGGCCTGGCCCAGCTCAAGTGTGCGCGTCCTCCGGTTTCGCGTAATGCTCACCCCAAGGTAGAACTCCAGCTCCCCCATGTCCGACATCTAGAACCTGCTGCTCAGCTGCACTTTAAGCTGCTGTAGGCTCGGCAGGTCTGAGGAACACAAGATCAGATCGTCCACGTAGAGTGCGACAATCTGATGGAGCTTCTTGTTGCGCCGCACGTGCACGCTATGATCCGCTTCACAGTGCTTGAAGCCGAGTTGTGCCATGAAGCTGTCCATCTGTTGGTACCAGCATCGGGGTGATTGTTTTAGCTCGTACAAGGACTTCCGCAGCTTGCACACCTTGCCCTCCGGCGCCTCCACCCCCTCCAGTACCTCCATGTAGATTTCCTTGTCGATGATGCCATTGAGGAAGGCCGTCTTTACGTTCATCTGGAGGAGCTCCATGTCCTTCGCGGCCGCCACCGCAAGGATCGCCCGGATGCCTGTGAACTTGGTGACAGGGGCAAACGTCTCATCGTAGTGCTCGCCTTTACACTGTGCGTGCCCCTTTGCCACGAGTCCCGCCCTCTAATTGTCAACCACACCTTCCTTTGTGAACTTGGTCTTGAAGACCCACTTGGAGCGGATGACCTTGACGTCTTTCGGCCTGTCAACCAGCTGCCACGTGTCGTTTTCAGCAATGGACGCCAACTCCGACTTGATGGCGGCGTCCCACTGCTTCCCCTTGGGCTGCGCAAGCGCCTCCTGCACGGTCGTCTGCTCTGTTGATGCAGCCTGCATGCACCGCGTCATGCCGATCCATCGACCGGTGCCTGCGTCGAAATGCTTCCCCGCTCTCCGCTGCCTCCCGCTGCGGCGCGGCAATTTTGGTGGCGTTTCGTCGCTTTGCTGCGATCCTTCCGACTCAGCCCGCTACGGTGAATCTTCGACCGGACAGCTTCCCGAGGATTCCTCCCGCTCTGGTGAACCATCAACCTGACAGGCGGCGCGTCCGGAGGATTTTTCTCCGACGCCCGACGCGAACTCCGCCGGGAGTGCGAGCTTCGGCACCCGCGGTGCCTCCTTCAAAGGATCATTCCGTCGGATCTCCAGCCCAGCTGCATCGTCATGAGAGTCCTCCGCGTCGGCTACTGCTCCTGCTGCACCTGCGCGCTCCTACGCCGCATCATCGACCTCTGCGTCCGCCGACTCCTCCTCGTAGTCAAGGAGCTGGAACCACTCCCCCTGTTTTGGAGTGTTCCCTACGCTCATGTCGTTGCTGCTATTGCTAAAGCTCTGCTGCTCGTCAAACTCGACATCACGGCTGCGGATGATCTCTTGCGTGCGCGGGTCCCAGAGCCGGTACGCTTTTTGCGTACTTTTGTAGCGGAGGAACAAGCATGGCTTCGCCCGCGGTTCCAGCTTGCTATCATGTCGTTGCTCCGCCTGCACCATTGTGTGTGCCTTGCACCCAAACACCTTTAGGTGCACCACGTTTGGCTTGCGCCCGCTCCAAACCTCCTGCGGCGTCTTCCAGCTGCCCTTACCCTTCAGCAGTGCTGTCGGGATGAGGTTGATGGTGTTGCTCATTGTATGCACAGCCTCCGTCCAGAACTTTTGCGTCAACCCTGCATCAACAAGCATGGTCCGTACCATGTTCAGCAGCGTCTAGTTCGCCCTCTCCGCCACTCCGTTGGACTGTGGCGAGTACGGTGTAGTGGGTTCCCACTTGATGCCCTGCTGCTTCATCCACCCGCTGCAGTCCACGTACTCTCCGCCATTGTTGTTGCGTAGCGCTCTGACCTTCCGACCAGTCTGCCTCTCCACCGCTGCGACGTACTCCTTCAGCCGGTCCAGGACCTCGCCCTTCCGCTTCGTGAAGTACACGTAGAGTTTTCTGCTACAATCGTCAATGAAGGTGACGAAGTATCTCAAGCCGCTGTTTGACGGTGTTTTGAGCGGTCCGCACACGTCGCTGTGCACGACCTCCAGCAGGTCCTTTGCGCGAGCCTCGTTCTCGGTGAACGGCTTGCGCCGCACCTTGCCCAAAATGCAAGGTTCGTACTTTTTGTGCGCTGCTACATCTGCTGCCGTGTCTGCACCATCGATGATGAGGCCGCACACCATGTCGCGCTTTGCCATCTTCTTAACGGTTGCGGGCGCCGAATGCCCCAACCTTCGGTGCCAGAGCTCCAGATCAGTGCTTCCTCCCTTGGCCATGTGGATGACGCGCTCTTGCGAGTCCGCTGCGTCCGATGCCGCGGGGACCACCTTGGTCTCCACGATGTAGAGACCGTCCTCGCGCTTCGCCTCCAGCACGACCTGGCCGTCGCCGTCGATGCGCACCACTGCGCCTTTCCTGCGGAAGAGCACCTCGTATCCCTTGTCCGTCAAGCGGCTAACACTCAGGATGTCAACCAGGCTGGGGACGTGCTGCACATCACGGATTGTGCACAGCTCCTTCTTACCGCCCACCATGACTTCCACCTCCACGTCACCTTGGCCAGCCGCCGGCTCGACTTTGTCGTTCACAACCACCATTGACTTGGAGGACTTCTCATAGGTGACGAACCCCACCTTCTCGACTTGGGTGTGCTCCTCGGTCTTGGAATCCAGGCATCGCCTCTTGGCCTTCTTGAGGAAGTGGTTCTTGTTGTCGTTGAGGAGCGACCTTCCCTTGCTGTTTTTGCCGCCGGTCTTCACCTCCTCCGGGCACTCAGGGGCCCAGTGGCCCTCTTTACCGCAATTGCGACACGCACCTTTCTTGGTGCCCTTCTTGTTGCCGTCCTTTCCACCACTTCCTCGGCCCTCGCTTCCGCCACCACGCATTTTGGTGATGAGGGTCGATGAGGAAGATGAGGACTCCCCGCAGCTCCGGCGTTGCGCCTCGTTGCGGATGTTCTCTGCGACCGCGCCATAGGTGAGCTTGTCCTCTGACCATCCTCCAAGGACAGTGATGAGTGGGCCCCAACTGTCAGGTAGGGCCATGAGGAGAGCCATTGCCTGTAGTTGCGTCTTGATCTTCTACCCCACGTCATTGCATTGCGATGCAAGCAACTCGATCTGCTACATGGCGGAGATGAAATCATCTCCCTCCTCGATTCTCACCGTAAGGAGTCGCTTCATTGCAAAGATTTTGTTCGCGAGCGACTTGGATTGGTGGATGGCGCAGAGCTTTTGCCAAACTTCGGCTGCTAGCTTGCAGCCTTGGAAGTAGCCCCACTGCAACTCGGTTGTCCCGGACACCAGGAGCATGAGCGCCTCCGTGTTCTTCTTTTCATAGGCCTGCTTCTCCGCGTCCGTAGCAGTCGCCTCTGTGAGCACCTCCTTTCCCAACATGACATCCAGCAGCCCCTTATGCGAGAGTTGCAGTTCAAACTGCCACCTCCATAGCCCAAAGCCCGGGTCGCCCACATACTTCTGAATGGGCTGCATCTCCTTCTGCGCCATGTGCGCGGCTGCTACTCCGACGAGTTCTCAGAACTTCACGACGACGTCCAAGATGACGATCCCGTGTGCTACGGAAGACGTGAACGTTGGAGGCTATCAGAGCCGTGGGTCCATAACCCTTTGTCAGGAGGGAATCCACGTGGATGTGGTCCTGACGTTGTCTGATCGCCTCTAGTGGTTCATCGTCTACTGTTTTGGGCGAATCTAAGACTGAGCGTGAGCTTTCTGGTCGCCTCACGCTATGTGAGAAGGAATTTAGAGACAACCAGTTTGTGAAGGGAATAGCGTCGTTTTGCGTTAGTTTTTTAGCATGGACATAATCACAACATTTATAGAGCTAGTCATGAGATCTCCAACGCACCAAACCATGTGCAATTTGGCCAAGCGTAGCCTAAGTTACGCTTGCCGAAGCGTAGGTCTCACCCACCGCAGAAGCCTGACCCCGCCACTCGCCATGGCGCCTTCCTTCACGTGCGTAGCGCCTTTCCCAAGGTGCATATCCCATTGCACATGGTGTGGGGGTCCCGTGCAGTGTTTCCATGCACCCTCCCCACTTTTGGGTCGCGTTTGGTGATGGGGTGTGACGAGGTTCGAAACCTGTCCGCGGACCTTCAGGCAGAGTTTTGACTATCCCCGAGTAACAAAACGTACTACTGGGTTTCGGACGCCGAGCCAGGTTTTTGGCTGTCCCTCAATAACAACCTGCACTACTGGATCCGGTGGATGATCCGCCGGATCAGGTGGATCATCCACCGGACGCCTCGGCAGGCCTATCGGAGCAATTTCTCCAGATTGTAATTTTAACTCGAAATCCGGTCGATAATCGACCGGATTTCGAGTTGCAGCCGGCTCCCAGAGCCGCTGCACATACCCCAACTTTGGAAGGCAATATCTCCCTCGATACTTGTCTGATTCTAGCAAAACAACTTCGGGCAGATTCAGCAACTCGTCAAATTTATGGGAAAATCCTCCATTTGAGGATCCGAGCACTCCTCGAGTCACAATATCCGCCGGAGCGGCATTAGCACTTTCTGGCGGCTCGTCGGCGCCTCCCGGCGCCGCACTTGGGCATGCGGGGCAATTTTTCAACAGTTTTTCGGTCCATCAACCAATCATGAAAATGCACTATTTTGTGGCTAGTGAAGTTTTCTCGGTGACTCCTGCCAGAGGACCAACAACCCCAAAACCGGGCCTTGTCCATTTTCCCTAAAAACCGGACCATACCAGAACGTGCAGTCAAAATCAGCTAGAAATTTCACAGAGCAAGGTTATGGCTGCCTGAATCTTGGCAAACCCTATAATGCTCAGAGCATCAGCCTATGACTGTCCATGACATGAGTGACGATGGCTGCTATTGATAGAGCTTAACGCGCACTGCTACCAAGTGAGGGACTCCACACAAGAAGAAGGAAGCCATGTCTCTCACAACCATGGGACTTCCCCTCCATCGCTGAGCACCCGCTGTCGTCAACGTCCGCCAGTCCATCATCTGCACGAGCATGTACACGAGCCAAGAGGTCATAGCACAGATAAGTGAGAATGTATGCACATAAATCACAACAAGGTGATCATTGCTGGTTGACCGGACCACCCATGCAAGGCTCTCAACATGGAGCCTAGCTGCCACCCCTGGATCGAACTATTGGTGTGTGAGTCACGGTGACCTCTAGACTTGTCGTCGCGGCTTGCCGGTATGCGAGGACACTCGATGGATACTCTAACATTGTCAGCACTGGCCGGCGCGCCCTCACGTATTCTCTAGGGTTTTCTTGGTGACCACATCCCGGGGTCCATTTTCTCAGCTACACAATTCTTGCGTGTTCATGATCCAGTATCGTCGAGTTTCTATTCCTGCACCGGGTGTCGGGAACGCTTTTCTGGCGTGCTCTGATCCACCAAAAGTGTGCATGGCTGCTTAGGGCAAAGAAAATTCCAAGGGAGGTGTGTGCTTTGGGTTGCCACAACACCAAGGGGACAGAACTCTGGCAAAACACAGGTTGCAAAAAATGAGAAAGGCTAAAGATCATTAATGGTTAGTTATCTTGGTGAGATTACATCAGATTCTTTCAGCCTGTGATCTGAGCTTTCCAACACATCCAAGAATGCCCAAAACATTGCAGTAGAGCCCCTGCTACGGCCGTTGAAGGAACCCATGGTGGAGCCCCCACCATGCCCACGAACGGGAGTGACGGAAGGCGCTTCGGCGGTGGCCTGTCGAAGCGTCCTTCCTGGCCCTCCAACGTGGAGGGAGGCTTTCCCTGGTCCAGGATACCTTCCACGTCCCTTCCTTTGTGGCCCACGTGCCTTTGGAGGTCATTGAGGTCGAACTCAGACCACTGGTGTTGGAATGATCCCGTCACCAATTACGGAACCCAGATTCAATTGACCTACCACCCAAACTTTGGATGGGGCTAACCTTCTGAATTCTCAACCAAATCGAGCAACTCAAAGCTCAAAACCACATGGAAAATCCAAGAAGTCCAAATCTGTAATCAGATCAGACATCCAACCACTTCCCAGTAGTCAAACCAGGAAAACGGCAAACGTTATCCATGACAAGGGCACTTTTGACTCCTGGTGCTTCTTTCAGTTTTTCTTTTGAACAACCAAGGAGCCCCTATGCCTGTTGGGTTCCCTCTTGATATTGTTTGGGAGCTTGCAGCCGGATTAGCTTGTTTTCTATCTGGTTGGTTGGACTTGCGCACCTGATTGCACGTACACTGGTGAGACTAGACATATACACTTGATTATTGTTTCCTGTTTGAACTTGTACACTTCAGAGCACATGCATGCCATCTCTCAACCTTTCAGAGTATCGTGCATCATTTTGTGTTAAGTAAACTGTGCCTTCTCACACAGATATTACTCATGGGGTTCCTCTACTCCTTCTTGGTATCAGAGTAGTAGAGATACATGACCTTTTCCTCCCACCCAACAGGACGCAACAGCGGTGGTGGAGGCATCTGGACTGGGTTGGACTGGGCTGGGCGGGGCGTACAGGTCCTGGCGAGGTGAAGGCCCTGAGCTGAGGGCTCACGTCACGTAGTCCTCTGGTACAGCAAGAGGCGGAATGCTGCCCAAATGCTTTTTGGACAGTTGCCTTTGTCATGGTGACCATCTTGGCAGCGACGTGAAGCACGAGTGATGGTGTCTTAGGCTGCCACAGCACCAGCAGTAGTAGCCAGGCCAGCCACAGTGGATGTGGCAATAGTGGCGGCTACATTTTCAGCAACATTTTAGGCCGCCACAACAGCAGCAGCCGCAGCCTCGGCAACTATAGCAGCAGCAGCAATAGTGGCACCTGCTACAATACAGCTGCTATAACAGCCGTAGCCTTAGCAGCGCCAGCAGCCAAAGCCTTGACGACAGTAGTAGTAGTAGTAGTAGTAGTAGTAGTAGTGGCTG
>SZWC01009906.1:56346-67569 GCA_023375785.1 Penium margaritaceum
GACGTCATGGGCCCTCTCCCCACCGCGTCCGTCGGTGAGCATGGCCGCTATGTCCTCACCCTTACGGACGACTATTCTCGCTACCGCTGGGTCTTCTGCCTCCGGCAGAAGAGCGATGTCGCCCGAGCCATTCAGGACTGGCTTGTCCTCGCGGAGCGCGAGTGTGGCCGCCCTCTTCGCCGCTTTCGCTCTGATCGCGGCGGAGAGTACATGGGTGAGGCCACGACCTTTCTCGCCTCCCGCGGGATCCACCATGAGACGTCTGCGGCCTACACACCCGCCCACAACGGCGTCTCCGAGCGGTGGAACCGTACCATGGCCGACGCCGTCCGCACCATGCGGGTCGAGTCCGGTCTCTCCGATGGCTTCTATTTTGAAGCCATGGCCTACATGACCTGGGTCTAGAACCGGATTCCCCACGGTCCCCTTCCCCGCGAGTCCACGCCCTACCAGCACTCGTGCGGTCAGCGCGCTGATCTCCGCCCGGCTCGCGTCTGGGGCTGCGTAGCCATTGTGTGGCTGCCCGCCCCATAGCAGGGCGGAAAGCTCGCCCCCCGCGGACGCCCCTGCACCTTCCTCGGCGTGTCTCGTCAGTCCAAGGCCTGGCGCTTTCGGGACCCGTCCCGGCACTGCATCGTCGAGTCCCGCGATGCCCTCTTCTTCAAGGACCTGTTTCCCCACGACCTCACTCACTCCGACTCGTCCGTGTCCCTCCCGTCGCGTGGGGGAGTGGTGAGTCCGTCCTCCATCCTGTCGCTTCCGGGTGACACAGCTCTCCGTCCCTCTGAGCCGGTAGCCCTTGTCGCGTCCTCGGGGCCTGCAGTCCCCGTCGCGTCCGCTGGCCCCTCCGGGCCAGCAGCCCCGGTCGCGTCCGCTGGCCCCTCCGGGCCAGCAGCCCCAGTCGCCTCTGCTGGCCCCTTTGGGCCAGCAGCTCCGGTCACGTCCGCTGGCCCCTCTGGGCCAGCAGCCCTAGTTGCGTCCGTTGGCCCCTCGGGGCGAGCAGTCCCCGGCGCGTCCGTTGGCCCCTCCGGACCAGCAGTCCCGGTCGCGTCCGCTGGCCCCTCCGGACCAGCAGCCCCGGTCGTGTCCGCTGGTCCCTCCGGGCCAGCAGCCCCAGTCGCCTCCGCTGGCCCCTCCGGGCCAGTAGCCCCATCCGCCTCCGTTGGCCCGTCGGACTTCGTGCCATCTCCTGCCCGATCGCGCTACACACGTGGCCCAGGCGGCAGCCTCTGACCTCGGCCGACAGTGAGCGCGCAGACCGTCGCACCGCGTCCTGTGGCGCCTCGACCCCCTGTGGCTCCACGTGTCTCCTCCACTCCCACGGTTGTGAGTGGGGACCCTGGCACGAAGGCTCTCGGCCTGATCACCTCGGCCATCATCTCCGACCTTCACCCGGGCTCTGCACTGGGCTACGCCATGCTTCATCACGAGCATCGGCATGTTGTCATGGCTGCACTCGCCCGCATCCCACTCGGAGCTCGTGATGCACACGCCCTCTCCGTCCGGTCCACAGCACGCCCGGAGGACCCAGCCACCCTGCGCAAGGCTCGAGCCTCTCCTGAGGTCGCACATTGGGATGCTGCTTGCGCCGAGGAGCTCGCTGCTATCCGGCAGCACCACGTGTATGACCACGTCGACCTCCCTCCAGGTCGGAAGGCCATAGGTGCCAAGTGGGTCTTTCGGCGTAAGTGGAAGCCTGACGGATCCTTGGACAAGTACAAGGCCCGCCTCACAGCAAAGGGGTTTGCTCAGGTCCCTGGGGTCGACTACGACCAGATCTTCGCCCCAGTCGGTCAGTTCTCCACTAGCCGGGCGCTCTTCAGCCTGGTTGCCCAGCATGGGTGGGAGCTCCATCAGANGACCACGTCGACCTCCCTCCAGGTCGGAAGGCCATAGGTGCCAAGTGGGTCTTTCGGCGTAAGTGGAAGCCTGACGGATCCTTGGACAAGTACAAGGCCCGCCTCACAGCAAAGGGGTTTGCTCAGGTCCCTGGGGTCGACTACGACCAGATCTTCGCCCCAGTCGGTCAGTTCTCCACTAGCCGGGCGCTCTTCAGCCTGGTTGCCCAGCATGGGTGGGAGCTCCATCAGATGGACGTGAGCAACGCGTTCCACCATGGCTCACTCGAGGGTGAGGAGCTCTACATGGTGCAGCCCCGAGGCTTCGACGACGGTACTGGGAGAGTTTGGCGGCTGCGAAAGGCCCTCTATGGCCTGAAACAGTCGCCTCAGTGCTGGAACCAGAAGATCAGCAGCACACTTCTCCGTGGCGGGCTCCAGCGCAGCACCGCTGACCCCGCACTGTTTCTCAGCCCGCGAGATCAGACCTTTGTCGCAGTTCTGTTATACATTGACGATCTCCTCATCGCGTCGCCAGACACGGCCACCATCCAGCGTGTCAAGGACTTGCTGCACGCCGCCTACCAGATGAAGGATCTCGGGTCTGCCCGAGTCTTCCTTGGTATGGAGCTTAAGCATGATCGCTCCCAGGGCATCCTACACGTCCACCAGGCTGCCTATGTGCAGACCCTATCCGCTCGCTTCACCGAGGACCTGCCCCTCGTATCCAACGCATCTTCACCCATGTCACCCGATGGCCAGGTGAAGCTGAAGAGTCCTGATCCAACTATTGTGGGGGAGCCAGTTGATGTGACCACATATCTGCGGATCATCGTGTCACTGATGTTCCTGGCAACGACGATGCGTCCAGACATCGCGTTCGCCGTCAACCTCCTGGCCCAGTTCTCTCAGGAGCCGCGTCACCTCCACTACGAGGCTGCGATCCAAGTACTGTGCTATGTCGTCTCGACCCCTCGGCGAGGTCTCATGTTCCGCCGCCAGCCGTCCGTCGTCGCAGTGGGCTACACCGACAGTGACTGGGCCGGCAGTCCAGACGGTAAGAGTCGCACAAGCTGGATCGGCGGTACAGCTGTGTCCTGGCGTAGTGGTAAGCAGGGGTGCTATGCACGCAGCACTACTGAGGCTGAGTACGTGGCACTTGGCTCAGGCGCGTGTGAGAGTGTGTGGTTGCATCATCTGTTGTCCGAGTTGCGTCAGTCTGTTGCATCCATCACCTTGCATTGTGACAATGAGAGTGACATGGCCATTGCCGACAATGATGGTGTCGTCCGGTGGAGCCGACGCACGCTGAGGTCTTCTCGCAGTTTGTTGGAGCCTCCTCTCTCCGACGACGTGTTCAACTCCATCGGCAGGCCTCTTTGGCGGTCGCACTGCCGGCGGTCATGGCCACCGCAGTTGCTGTCTGCATGCGTCCAGCGCGTCCTATCGCGTCTGCATCGTCATGCGCTGCCTAGGGTCCTTGTTGCCTGTTGCATGGCCCTGTTTGGCATCATAGACCATCGTAGGCACTGCTTGGGTTCAGGCCGCCATAACTCCTCGCTACTATTTTTCTAACTGATTCTGACCGCACGGCTGCATTTGCAGCGTCGGTATTATGGTATGGTCCAGTTTTCACGCAAAACGGACGACGCCCGGGTTTTGGGCCGTCGGCCGTCTAGCATGCCTCACCGAGAAACCTGCCAGCCTGAGAATAGGTAATTTCTGATTCGCTGGTCAACTGAGTAACAAGCTCTACAGAGCTGGGGGGGAGGCTAGTTCTTGGAGGGGTCTCCCATTGTGTCTCATTGTTCATTGCTAATCAGTCTTTTCCAGTTTTCAGCTGCTTTCTGGCGCTAACACTGGCGCGCGCACTTCTGAGTAACAAACCCAGAGCTTCTAGACTTGGGCTCTAGAGCAGCAGACTGAGGGGGCAGCAGACTTAAGCAACGAGAGTGGAAGCCCGCACGCTGCATCAACAACGCATGCTGCCCCAACCTGCCGCTTAGATTTCTAGCTNCAAGCTCTACAGAGCTGGGGGGGAGGCTAGTTCTTGGAGGGGTCTCCCATTGTGTCTCATTGTTCATTGCTAATCAGTCTTTTCCAGTTTTCAGCTGCTTTCTGGCGCTAACACTGGCGCGCGCACTTCTGAGTAACAAACCCAGAGCTTCTAGACTTGGGCTCTAGAGCAGCAGACTGAGGGGGCAGCAGACTTAAGCAACGAGAGTGGAAGCCCGCACGCTGCATCAACAACGCATGCTGCCCCAACCTGCCGCTTAGATTTCCAGCTATGCTCAACCGCAAAATGCTTCGTGCGAGCATGAAAGACACCAGAGTTCTCCGCAATGGTGGACACTGACTGACCCAGCTCAAGGAACAGGCACTGCAGCCACACTGCCTCAGCAGCCCCTGCACCCATAGCAACATACTCTGCCTCCAAAGAGCTACGTACAATGCAGCCCTGCTTCCCATTGCGCCACGACACAGCGGTACCACCGAGCAGGAACACGTAACTGGTGCGACTGCCTCCATCTGGGCTCCAGGCCCAGTCACTGTCAGTGTAGCCATCAAGAACCACCAAGCACTGCCAACAAAAGCAAAGCCCGGGATAGGGCGTGGAAACCACGTACCCCACCACTCGCACAGTCGCCTGGAGGGCTCTAGCACGTGGAGCCTGTGAAAACTGTGCAAGGAGGTTGACGCCAAATGTGAGGTTGGGGCATGTGGTAGTGGCCTGGTACATGAGAGATCCGATGAGGCGGAAGTACAAGGTCATCCACTGTCTCCCTCATTTGTGTGGGATCGTCCACCTTCACGGTGTCCTGCCCGTCAGGTGTGAGAGGTATGGAGGTCGTTGCCACTGCGCCAAGGGGGTCACTGAAGTGCTCCCCCACAACGAGTGTGTATCGGGCCTCATGCAACAGAAGTGCCCGGCGTCTGCAGTCTCATACAATCTCCATGCCAAGAAACACTACTGCAAGACCAAGATCTTTCATCCTATAAGCAGTCTGAAGGACCGCCTTGGCCTCCTACACGGCCTCCACAGAGGGAGACGCGATTGGGAGGTCGTCCACATCAACTAAGATGGCGGTGAACCGCTCAGACGCCTGTCGGATGAAGAGAGAGGGATCTGCCTCGCTCTGTACATATCCCGCACGAGTCAGAGTGCCAGTGATCTCCTGGTGCCAGCACCGAGGAGACTGCTTGAGTACGTACAAAGAATTGCGCAAGCGCCAGACCTTGTCACGGTCCTCAAAGCGTAGTGGTTGGGCCACATAAATCTCCTCATCCAGAGAGCCATGGAGGAATGCATTGTTCACATCCATTTGGTGCACTTCCCAATCATGCTGAGCCATCATACCAAACAGAGCGTGAGCTACAGTCATAGGGTCGTAAGGGGCAAACATGTCAATGTAATCAACGCCCTCGATGTGAGAGTACCCCTTGATGACCAAGCGAGCCTTGTGGCACTCCAGTGAGCCATCCGACTTCACCTTCTTGTGAAAGTCCCACTTGACCTGAATCGTCTTCCTCCCAGGTGGAAGGTCGACTAGCTCATAATCTCCATGCCCTCGGATAGCGCGAAGCTCATCCTCCCAGGCAGTATGCCAAGCGTCGGCATCCTCTGATGAGAGGGCGTCCCTCAGTGTGCCTGGATCAAGCGCCAACGAGGGAGAGCTCTAAGTGGTGAGTGCACACGCCTCATAAATGGGCTTGACGACCACAAGGTCAGCTGCTGCATCACAAGCGGTACGAAACTTGCAAGTGACCAGATCGTGCCCTACAGGACATGCTGGATATACCTCTATGTGATCTCTACAGACACTCAGGCCGAGGGCCTTTGTGTTGGGATCGCCACTCGCAACGCTGCGAGTGAAGCGCCTCGGTGCGGGACCTGACACTCGCTGGGCTCCGGAGCCCAACGATCAAAGATGACCACCGGGCTCACGCGAGTAGCCTGAGCTCAAAAGAGTGACCGCAGGCTCAGAAACAGGCACGACCGCATCCGATGAGGACTAAGGCACAGGGTCAGGTGATGCAGTGGGAGGAGAGGCGGGTGAACTGATTGGAGACGCGGGACTCAGTGTGGTAGTAGGACCACCCACGGAGACAGGAGTACCGGTGGATGGAGGGACAGCATCATGGGTGTCTGAGGGGCGCGAGGGCGCAGGAGAGGAGACAGGCTAGGCGGGAGAGGTCTCTGGGCCGACAGCGATGATCACCGAGTCATCAAGAGCCGGAGACCGAGAAGTCGAGGGGCCTCAAACGGACACATGAGACGGACGAGAGGTGATCGTAGGCTTAGACTTCCCCATCCGTCGAGAAACCTCACACGTAGGAATGTGGGTGACAGACATCGACACAATCGAGGTCAGGTTGTGGTAGGTGAGAGACTCAAAGAAGAGCACGTCGCGTGACTCAACAATACGACGACGTGTGGGGTCCGAAAAACTCAAGGCCTTTAACCGCGGAGAGCCAATGATGGCATACAAGCGTCCCCGCACAGAGACCTTGGACCGTTGCTGATCCTCGGTGTACCACACAGAAGCCACTGAACCCCATACACGAGCAAGACGTAGATCGACACTGTGGCCAAACCAGAGCTCGTACGGTGAAACGTTGTCCGAAAGAGGACCGTGCGGGAGGCGGTTCCAGACCCACGTCATGTAGGCGAATCCTTCAAAGGCAAAGCATTGCGGGAGACCGCACTCAGACCGCATAGCACGAACCGCATCCTCCATGGTGCGGTTCCAGCGCTCAGTGACACTGTTCTACTAAGGAATGGCAGGAGCAGAGACCTGGTGAAAACCCCGTGCTCGACAAAGAAACTGTCCATATTGCCAAGAAAATCGCCGCCGCGGTCCAAGCGACAGGTATGCAGCGAGTGGCGAGACTGACGCCCAGCCATCACTAGCCAGAGACGAACCACGAGAGAGACATCACTCTTCTGGCACAGGCTGTACACCCACTGCATCCGGGTGAAGTCATCGGTCAGGGTCAGGACGTATCGGCCCCGATCGGACAAAGACTCAACAGGGAGAGGACCGAGAAAGTCTGAATGGACCAGCTTGAGAGGACAAAAGGCTCGAGAACGGGAATCAGAGTAGGTGCAACAATGCATCTTACCCTGAGTGCACAACATACAATCGATCTTCGGCAGCCTCTGGAAAGAGGCCGCGTCAAGACCGAGTGTGGGATGTGTCATAATGAGCTTCGACAGAGTGTCGGAGCCCACATGACACAGACGTCGATGTAGCAGGCGCTGGTGCTCAGAAGAAAGGACACCAGTGACAAACACACCAGTAGGAGGGGAAGGGGAGCAAAGCGAAGAAGAGGTCTGAGGAACACGATACATATCATCCACAATAGAGGCACGAAGAACAACAGTGCGAGTATCAAGAGCAGTCACTGTCGCAGAGTCTCCAGTGTGCTCCACAGTGAGTTCCCTCATAGTGCAGGCACGCACAGAGAGCAAGCTGAGCTCAAGGTCAGACACAAGAAGCATGTCGCAAAGATACAAGGGGCCAGACGGACCATCGAAGCACACAACCCCAACACCCTGAACTGGCAAGGACTGACCAGAGCCTGTGCGAACGGAATGAACAGATGCCACAAGACCGAGGACAACAAAGTCACTACGACAACAAGTCATGTGGTGAGTGGCACCGGAATCGATGATCCAAGTACCACCCGAATCACGAATAGAGGACGTCACTGTGCAACAGGCAATAGAACACTCGGCTGCAGACGGGCGCTTGGCAACAGAGGAGGGAGAACGACGAAGTGCACACATGTAAGACTCAGGAATCCAATCTATACTGTCAGGCCCATCATCATCACATGTCAGCTGTGCTCCCCCAAACGAGTCATCACGAGATACGAGAACAGATGAACAGAAAGTCTGTGAACCACCCGGTTGTGACGACACACTCGCACCTCACTGAGAGCGAAGCGTCAGGAGCTGATGGAGCTCGACGATGGTGCGGTCATAGGGGTATGGGTCTACGCTGCTCGCCGGTGAGGAAACGAGAACTGATGCGGTCTTGGTCGCCACGCGACCAGAGGCTGTGCTACCCGATGCATACCGTTGTGCGTGTGTAGCCTGATGGCCGCAAGTGATTCGTGCCCAGTCGAGCGGCTAGTGGCACTCGGTGTAGCGGTGGACGCCTCCACAGTTGTAGCAGTGAACAGTACGTCCACTGCTACCGCCTGATGACTGCTGCTATTATGAATGCTGCTGGCCTGAACCACGCTTCTTTAACCCTTCTTCCCCTGTGCTGCTGCTGCCACACCCTGCGTCTGTGTTGGGGTAGCCGGGGTGGAAAGGGCAGAGGAGGGCATGCCAGAGGATGGAGAAGGGAACTACAAGAGAGGTGTCAGTGGTGACGCGATCACTGGTGCAGCAAGTGAACTCGCCTGATGGGCGACGGTTGCCTCACGCGCGGAAGTCACTTGGAGGAAGAGCTAATGCTCCCAAGGAAGAAGCTGAAGGGAGGTGGAGAAGGGCTCGAGCACGACGTCACTGTACCTCGAGAAGATGCATGCGTACTCAAGATGGACTCCGATCATGATCGTGCGAAGCGCCCAAAGCTCTGTACCTCTTTATGTCCCAAGGCACGTGTAGATACGCATGGCGCGCCGCCAGTAATCAGCTGCAGACTCGGCAGGTCCCTGACGAAGGGAATGGAAGGCGCGGATGTGAGCCGCGCGGGTGGCGTGCATCTCTGTAGCAAGCAAGAACAATGGCAGCTCCCAGCCCCGACGTGGGTGAGCACCCACCCCGGTGCTGGCCTCTCCAAGGAAAGGACGAAAGTCTACGACAGTCTCGCGCGGCATGGCGTAAAGGAGGTTGCGCATTGCTCAAGTCGCTGCCTGAGCACGGTCCGTAATCTGGTACTGACTGTGGTAGTAGGAACAAACCCCCTCTAAAGTGGCCCAGACCTGGAAAAGGGTCTCCCACCAGTCAAAACCGTCATCGCTGACATATCGTGGGGGCGGTGTCTCAAAAACCTTAGGTTGCCGCTCTGTAAGGAGAGCAACCACAGGCTGGGAAAGACAAGGGCTGGAGAAGACACCGGGATGAGGAAAGTCGCCGAGGTAGGGCTCATGCGAGGATCGGATCTCCGGGAACAGGGAACCGGAACGCGTCTGCAACTGGCGGAGACGCTCTTGAAGTAAGCGAATCTCCCTCTCGAGAGCGTCATCCTCCATGCCTGGCATGTCAGGGTCCTCCTCCAAAGGATCAAGAAGTGGCGGGTCCTATCTTGCCGCTCTCCTCGGTGTGGATGCTGACTGCTGTGCAGAAGGTGTGACACCGCCGACCCTCCCGGAGGCCTACTATGGTGCCGTGGACTGACTCCGAAGAAGATCAGTGAGCGTGCGGATGGCGTCGGTCTGCTGCTGCTGTAGGCGGCGTATCTCATCCTGCTCACTGCACAGGTCCTCAAAAGCCTGCAAGCGTGGGCTCAGGACCCCTGACGAGGAGGAGGAGGGATCAGGTGGTCCTTTGTCGTTGTCACCGGTCGGAGCCATGTCAGCGCTCAGTATGGAGCCGAACGTCATAAATGCTCCGAACAAGAAACCAATAGTGTTTGTCAAGGAGTTGAAACATTAAAAAAATGACGTTTTGACTCCGAAATTACTGCCGTCAGTACAGCCGACGATGACGTCAGCGTTTTCTACGCTAGTAAAAAACGCTAGCGTTTTTCACGCTCGCGTATTTTACGAAAGCAAATTTTTTTTTCTATTTTTTTCGGTGGGAGTCACGCGGACTCCTCGATGAAAAGGCAGGGGGCACCTCGTCACCCCCTTGCGCGGCTATGCAGCTGCGTAGAAGCTATGTGGCTGCGCAGCTTCGCAGCGTAATTCTACGCAGCACTGCTGTGCAGCACAGCAGCCGTGGTTGCTGCTATGCAACACTATTGCCGTTGCGGCCGCTGCTGCTGCTATTGCAATGCTGGTGCTGTTGTTGCTTCTATTGTCGCGCTGCTGCTGCTGCTCGCTGCCGCTGGTGCTGCTCGCTACCGCTGCCGCTGCTTGTTGTTGCTTCCGCTGTGCGCTTCTGCTGCTCGCAACCGCCGCTTCGTGCTGCGAGCTGCTGCGGGCTGCTGTTGCGAGCTGCTTCCCTTTTCCTTTGTACAAGCTGGCAGCTAGATACGGCTAGAGCTGCCACCCGGTGCTGGTGCTGCTCGGCTTGGCTGCTGGAGCTAGTAAATGCCGGTGCTCACCTGATGAGGTGGTGGGAACTGCGTGATGATGTCGTTGTTGAAAACAGCTGCAAGTCCCATGATGCGGCTGCAGCGGTGACTCTCATTGCTCCTGTCGATGTTGCGTCTCTGCGGCTCAGCTCAGCGAGAGAGGTCTCGCTGCTCCGATACCATGAGAAAATGCGTGGAAGCTTCCTAGCGATATTGCCGTTGACTAGGCGTCAGTGCCTGGTCAGACGGTGACGACAGTCACAAGTCATGCATACAACGGCAAGGGTCTGGCTAGGCGACACAAGGCAAAGTGTTATAATGCTTCAATAGCATTTGCAAAAAGAAATGACAAAGGACAGGTCCATGGCATAAGTACCTTCCGCGGCGCACGGCGGGTGTTGCACGCGACAGTGCAAGATCTGTCCTAAAACCAGCCAAAAACCACTGTTTTGGCCGTAACTCAGCGTAGACAAGTCAAGCTGGAAACTATGCAGCATGTTGGGGCAGCAACGTTGTTGATGCAGCGTGCGGGCTTCCACGCTCGTTGCTTAAGTCAGCTGCCCCCTCAGTCTGCTGCTCTAGAGTCTAAGTCTGGAGGCTCTGGGTTTTGTTACTCAGAAACGCGCGCGCCAGAGTTAGCGCCAGAAAGCAGCTGAAAACTGACAATGACTGAATAGGAATGAAGAATGAACAGCAATGGGGGACCCCTCCAAGTTCTAGCCCCCCCCCCAGCTCTGTAGAGCTTGTTACTCAGTCCATCAGCCAATCAGAAAATAGCTCAGTTCAGGCTGGCAGGTTTTCTCGGTGAGGCCTGCCAGGTAGCCGACAGCCCAAAACCCGGGCGTCGTCCGTTTTGCCTGAAAACTGGACCATACCATAATACCGACGCTGCGAACGCAGCCGTGCGGTCAGAATCTGCTAGAAAAATAGTAGCGAGGAGTTATGGCAGCCTAAACCCAGATAGTGCCCACGACGGTTTATGCTGCCAAACAGGGTCATGCAACACGCAACTGGGACCCTAGGCAGTGCACGACGACGCAGGCACGACAGTACGTGCTGGACGCATGCAGACAGCGACTGCGGCGGCAGTGACTGCCGGCAGTGCGACCGCCGAGGAGGCCTGCCGATGGAGCTGAACACGTCGCCGGAGAGAGGAGGCTCCAGCGAACAGCGAGACGACCTCAGCGTGC